>VCRD01001121.1:97422-165932 GCA_006783055.1 Trinorchestia longiramus
TACGGGTCGCACCCCACAACAAGCTTTTCTTAAAGCACTTCTCATGGCAACACTTTCGACGGCTTCATCACTTTTAGCACTCGAAATCACGTTAATATGGCACTTATCACTATTCAATGTATAACTAAAATAATCGCAATATATTCACGCACTCGGGACACTATATGGTAACAAAACAACTACATGGCAACCAACAAAAAGAAGAATTCTCACCTCGCACGAACAGCGGCGGAGCAGCGCCGTCAACAAATATGGCGGACTGTTTGGATGGATCTTCTTCATCCTCAGCGTGCGTGACGTCATCATACCGCCATTTGTTTTTTGTCAATCGCGACTGTACGGGTCGCCCCCATGTCCGACTTGCCCCCACACTACCCTATGTCTATTGTTAGTAAATTGGACCAAATTTTATTTGCGTGTTCCTGCAGAAGGATATCGATGGGTGGAATATTTGTGCTTTCGTGAAGGGATTAGGCTGTTGCAAAATCTGTCCATCTTGTGTTGGTTATGTAGCAGAGGTCTGTCTTTTGTACTTTCTGTAATTTTGAAGCGGCTGATAGAGATAACGAGTGCAGGGGGATGACTGGGTATATTAATGCAGACCTAACAAATGCCATATATAGTTTTTCCTTAGTAGATGGAAAGAGGTGTGAGAATCTAAGTAGTTTGTTGAGGTTATTGTTTACTATTGGGCATCTGGACATTATCTGATTTTTGAATCGAAAAGGTAAAAATTGAAGTCCTAAAACTGTGCCTTTTTTGTGTATGGGAAGTATGTGTTGTCTCTGATGATATCTGCTGTATTATATCTGTTGATGGGAATAATTTTGAACTTTTTGATATTGGTTTCGATTTTCCATTTACTTTTGCATGGGCTGATTTGTGTTATTGCGTGTATGGTTTGTTTAGCTGCATAATAACAGGGTATTTACCAAAATTTATTTGAGTGATATCGTCTGCAAAAATGATGTAATCGGTATTGGGTAATGAAGGCGGTAAATCGTGGGTATAGAAGCTGTAAAGTGTTGGTGACAGGCATGCCCCTGGGGTACGCCTGTATGTAGTGTAAACGGGGGTCCGGTATATGTATCTATTCTTATTGATGCTGTTCTGTCTGTAAGATAGTCATTGAGTCATTTGATGAAGAGTGCAGGTAAGTTTTTTTGTGTGAGTTTGTAGATGAGTGCAGAGTGCCATACCCTGTCAAAGGCCTTTGACACATCCCTTAATACTACGTCTATTGTGTGTTTTTGTGCCAGGTTTATTGTTATGGTTTCATGTAATGTTGCTAAAGCTGCGTGTGTCCCTCTGTATTGCCTAAAACCGTGTTGCCTAATGTTGTAGGGGCCATGTATTGTTATGTAATTGGTAACTCTTCTATTAAATATTTTGTCTAGCAGTTTACCACGTACATCTAGTAAAGAAATGGGTCTGTAATTTTGTACTGATTTTTGTGAAGTGTTGGATTCGGGGAGAAATATCATTGTTGCATGTTCGAATTTGTCAGGAAACTAGCCAGCTGAAATGGACATGTTGAATATATGTATATATATATATATATGTTTATGTATGTAGGTAATTGATCATGGTTTTTGGAAGCTGTTTGAGTTGAAGTGTTGTGATGCCTGTGGGACTGGGGTCTTTTTGCTTGAATGTTTTCAGTGTTTGTAGGAGCTCATCAGGGGTTACTGAGAACTGAAGGGGATCAAGTCTATTGATATCTCCTGTGTCGTATGGGGCTTTTTCGTGTGTAATGTTGTTCATGTGTTGCTGTATTCTGTTAATGTGTTCTGTGTCAAAGTTTTCATTGTCACGATCTGTAAAAATATTGTGTCAATGTTGTCTGAATATGGGTTCTTTGTCCTGTGGTGTGTGTAAGTGTGTGTTATTATGTGTTAGATCAAGTAGTTTTTGTTTTGTGTTTCAACCCATCATCCTTTTTATGGATTACCAAAACATTTCGAGGTCTTCTTGCATGGCAAGTGATTGGATTATCGTGTTCCAATTATCTGAATATTGTTGTTTGTAAATGGACTGAAATTTGTTTCTGAGAATTCTAAGTTGTGTGTTTAGTTGTGTTGATGGACCATTGTTTTGTATGTACTGTATTGTATGTTAGTATTGTGTTTGGATTGTTAGTGTTTCATGTGTGGGTTTGATGCCTGGTATGATTCTGTGTGAAAGTAATGGTATGCATTTTGAAGTGGCTTCCTGCAGGTGTTCTGTCCGGATGTCAAGGTATTGGTCTATTTCTTCCAAGCTAGGGGTATGTTCTGTGGGTGGTGTGATTGTTGACAATATTTTTTTGTATTTCTCCCAGGCTGCTTTGTGGAAGTGTCTGCGTTGTTTGATGGGGATTTGTATTGGATTTGCAGAAATTGTGGATATCATTGGAATATGATCAGAGAGTGTAAGTGGCTCTGGTTTCAGATAGATGTTGTGGTATACATGATTATTTTGTAATGCAATGTCTGGGGATGTTGTGCTTCTATGTGTATAGTGTAGGGAAGTTTGGGCCTATATGTCTCAGTTGTATCATGTTATAAGTGTGTGTAGGTGTGATCCTCTATTGTTATTGAATGTGTGTCCTAAAGTCCTGTGGGCAGCATTGATGTCTCCAAAAAAGTAACTTGGATGAGGTCTATTGAATTGTAAGACCTTTGGAATGCTACCTGCGTCGTGTGGTTCCGTTAGGGCAACTGTTCTAAGATCTTGCCTTACATCTACTCGAGTTAGACGCCCTGTGAGTCGGTTAGGGCTTGTGATCTCCAGTTATAGCCCACTACGGTAGCAGTCTTACATAAACTTCTACTGAGGTGTTTAAGGTTGAAACCCCGAGTAGGAGTTGGAACTCGTTTATTGACAAAAGTTACATTAGTGCCTTTTATAATTACTGAACACTTTGGATGACTAGATGGAATCTAGTGATAACTAAACTAGAAATGATTTACATATATGGGGTTTGCCGGATACAGAGTTGAATTACTACCAGATGAATTAAGATGGAAATTGATTAATGTAGTTAACAGTACATTGCAGTAAATAAAATATGAATGGAGTTGAAGGACAAAATACGAGAAGGCTGTGTCGCGTTGAGGAGTGACTAAGCCACAACAGAATAAATTATAAAAATCTATAAAGTGAAGGCATTCTGTTCTGGGTGGAGAGTATGTGGGGGGCTATAGTGATGGGTCCTTGTTGTGTATCTATTGTTGTGGCTAACATGTCAGAGTGGAAGGTATCATGTATGTAGTTTATAAGGGATGTGTCTTTTTATGGCTATGGCAGCTCCGGCATGGTGTTCATTGTATTTGTTGGTAAAGAAAATATTGAAGTTGAAATTTTTAGGTGGCTTACTGTTGATGAGGGAATGAGCATTTATGAGTATTATATCGGAGTCTATTGTATTGTATATTTTAGAGAGGGCTATTCTTTTGTTGTTCCAAGATTGTACATTGTGTTTAATGATGGTTAATTTGCTGAGGATCATTTTTCTGATGTTGTGTGTTTATTTATTGTTGTGGTGGTTGTGTGATATCTTGGAAGTGTTATAAATTGTTCATGAGGTATTATGTTAATTTTAGTATGCAGAAACAGAGAACTCTTTTACCTTAACATTTCTTCCACTGGTTGGTGATCCAAGTCCTGTGTGAAGAGTTTCAGTCCTCTGTCATTGTCCTGGTCTTTGTCTAGTTTGTCGGCAAACCAGTTGTCTGTGGGGGTGTCAGGAATTGGTGAGCTGTCTGCGTAGTTCCTATAAAGTTTAACATATGTCGTGTATTTATTATCCATAAGTAGTTTAGAGTCCTCCATTCCGTCACTTATCCGTCGTTTTTGTCTTATTTCTATGTATGTATCTGCGTCTGTCTCGTCCATTGCTGTGTCTAATGTTTGGTCTTCTCGAGGAGCTGCTTGTGTCGTTTGGGGTTGTTGTGAGTCGGTTTTGTCGGAGTAAAAGTTGAAGATAGCTGTTGAGTCTCTGTCTGGGAATGTAGTAGCGATAGCGAAGTTTAGTTTTAGAGATTGTAAGAGTATGTCACCGAATTCTTTTGTTTTGTCAGGTGCTACTATCTGTGCTTCTAGTATGAGGGCTGTGAGTTTGATATGTGTTTGCTTGTTAATGTTAGTGTGTGCTGGGTGGGTTTGTTTGTTGTAGGGCGTGTTTTGCTATTTCGGCATATGTACTATGAGTCGGTTCTCGTTCCTGTCATTGTTTGGTTTCTTCTTATTGTCGTATTTTGTTTTTCCTGTATGGACAATTGGCAGCAAGTGGTCTGTGTGTACCCTGGCAGTTGAGGCGTTGTTTTAGTAGGTTTGTGCATTGCTGGTAGATGTGTTCCTTGGATGAGCATTCTGAACAATGTTGAGTTGGCGATGTGCATTGGTGTGTGGCATGGTCTTCAAATTTGTAACATTTGTAACAGATTAATATGTGTGTTTATCGTTCCTGTTCACATTGTTGGGAGGTAATTTTGGTATGGAAGATATAAAATCCGTCTCTCAGCAGTCGTTGTGCGGTCGTCGTGTCCGTTGTCACCAGTTTTAATAGGTGAGTATAGTTTTTATTTTAACTACTTCAGTCACTGTCAGCCAGTCATTCTGTCTTTTAATTTCATTTTTAATTTCTTCAGTTGGTTTCAGTCCAATTTCGGCGTCTATTTGTCGTATGAATACTGTCCGCTTTGCTCGTAAGTCTGGGGTGATAATTGTAGTTAGATTAATTTTTTCAAATGCGGTAGTAGCTTTCTTGGAGGTCAGTTTGTCGATAGAAGTAACGTCGTTCGTCAGAGCGTAGTATCCGATCCTTGTCGTTGTCAGTTTTATTAGGGGAGCATTTAAGTCTCGAAAAGTTATTTCAAAAATTTTTTGTTTATCAGCCAGTTTGACCAGATCAATGGTTTTCAATTGCACTCTATAAGTGGGTGCTTTTGCAGGACGTGAGGATATAGCAGTGGTTGAAAGAAGGGTTGTGGTAGCAAGGTAGTGAGAGGTTTGGGGTTAGGTGCATTAGGGTTAGGTTGAGAGATGGCGGTTGCAGGAGACGAGGTACGGGATTTAGAAGAGGGTTGGGATTGAGAAAGGAGAGGGGCCCTGGACGGCCGGCTCGATGAGCTAGCACGCCCAGGAGCAGCCCCCCTTCCCTGGTCAGGGAGAGGCGGCATAATTGCGTCCTCTTATCACTCACCAGTAGCAATGGCTACCCTATCTACACAATAAAATCAAGAATTATAATGAAGCAGTAAAATGAAAAAATAAGCTCACCTGTGCCCGAGAGTGAGTGCTCCTAGGCTAAAGTCACCAACCTCGGCTATTTTTGTACTAAGCTGCTTAATCACCAAGGAAAAACACTGTTCAAAACAAATCACAAAAGAAAAACACTGTTCAAAACAAACTGCACAAGAGCACAATTCTGCGGAGCTGAGCACAGTACGAGCAATACGAACCACAGTAGTCACAAGGGACCGAGTGTCACGCCAAACGTTGCCGCCTCATTATATAGGGCGTTTAGCTGGACACTGCTGCCTGAGCGTGACCACTCATTGGTTAGTGACAGCTAGCCGCGCTTGGAATTCACTTCTTCTCTTTTGTTCTCTGACTGGTTGGCGATAGCTAGCCTTGCTGTGCTGTGTTCATATGTAGTGATTCACTACGTTCCTTCCTCATTGGTTTGAAGTTTTCCTGCTTGTAGTTGAAGACGTTTTGGGCTGAGTCCTAGGATTAGGATCGGGAACTTGGAGCACGAAGTCTATCATTTGGTGTTCACCTATCTTGTCAGTAACTTCTGATCGCATTATTCTGAGGTCAAGGATCATCCTGACGAGATCAAGGATATTGCTTTGTGTAGTCGGTTCATTAACATGCTGCTGTAGGGAATTAACATTTATCAGATCGATAAGCTTAGATCCAGGTGCTTGACTTTAATGAGTAGTCCAGTTTATGTCGGGCAGATTGAAGTCTCCCATCATTAGTGTTTCGTGAGGAGCACAGCAGATATTATCAAGATAACTATCGAGTTCATCATTGTTCATGAGTAATAATTGAAAAGTACATAATGATGATAAAATACGTAATGATAATAAAATAAGTAATGATGGTAAAATAGCTGACGATAACAAAAAATGCAATGAAAACGAAATAGGGGATGATAACAAATGAGGTCATGAATGAACAAAAAAGTTTAAATCGCCGATATTCATTGGGTAAGCTTTTTTGGCTCTGATCGATCATATACCAATAATTAGCTCATATTTACAGTGGGCCAAAAACATAAATACTTTTTTATGAGATGAAAAAATGCTTATTTTACTTGATGAACACAGATGGGCTACAAATTTTGAAGAAATTCCTAAATTTATTTCAAAGCTTGATCAAAGTAAAGCTTTATCACAAATCTTGATGAATACAAAGACTTATCTCAAATTTTGATGAACACAAAGACTTATTTCAATAATTGATGAACACAAGACTCATTTTTATACTTGATGAACGCAAAGACGTACTTCAATGCTTGATAAACACGAAGACTTACTTCAATGCTTGATGAACACAAAGACCTATTTCAATGCTTGATGAGCCGAAAGACCTTTTGCAATATTTGATGAACACAGAGTTTATTTTCAGCTTAACTGCAATAGTGAGAGGAATGCAAACAAATTTTCCTGAATAATTTCGTTAGAAAAACACTAGTGCAACTTCATATAAATATACTGTTAGTTCTCATGAATGCATCGGATGACAGTCTCCTACCATTCGTTTTAATTATGCAAGGAATGCCGGAATTCTAAATATTTTCTTCCAACTCTCCCATGTAATTCATTTGACGTGGACTGTTCTTCATAATTCAAGCCCACGACACGGGGACTGATGTCATTCTTCAGCTGTGCAAACACTAGCAGTAAATCTCTTGTGTTGGCATCTATATTACTTGTGTTTACTGTAGTGTGACTTACAATGAAACGGAAAAGTAATGGATAGATCACATTTTTTCCTATAACTTTAGTTCGGTTTCACCATATCACCTGATATCGGTCAGTATTATCTCACAAAGTACCACTTGTCGTGTGTGGGTAGGCAAATTAAAAGACTAGAGTTGAAATCGTTTTATTGATCATAAACAAAAATGACCCTATGCAAAAGTATTGGATACATAGTACTATTTCCATTTTCCTGTTCAAAATTTAAAATTTTAAGAGACACACAGGTGTTTACTTGTTATAATAATAATGGAGAGTTATCAACGACAAATCACAGAAGTGTGCAAGTGTTTACAAAATATGATAGTTCCATCTGTTGTCTAGCTTCTTGAAAGAGAATCAGCAGATTACAGTTTAAAAAGGACCAAAGCTAAGGATTTATCCAAAGACATGCGTATTAAAATCATTGAACGTTACAAAAACAAAACAAGATCATCAAAAAATATTTAAAAAAATTGATTCGTTACTAAATACGGTAGGAAATTTCATCGAAAACTGTCAGAACTTTGGTGATGGAATTACATACATTCCAAGAACTGGTGGACCGAGAAAGCTAAACGAAAGCAATTCAAGGTGGACAAGCAGAAAGATACAGAAAGATTATCCGTCTTGAAATTTAAACCGACTCAAAAGATGTGAGATTGAAATAAGCAAGGACAGCATTAACAGAGGACTAAATCACAACGGCTTGATTTCAAGATCCCCAAGAAAAGTGCCATAACTGAAACTGAAACATGCCAAAGTTCCTTTGAATTTTGTTGAAACCTATAAAGAGAAGAACCGGGAATTTTAGGAAAGGGTAATCTGGTCAGAGGAAACCAAAATAGACTTCTGCGGAAGAAACATATCAACGAGGGTTAAGCGGAAAAATGGCACCACTGATGATGAGAATATCATACTCAGTGATGGACGTTTAATACAATGAATGTATATAAATATTAAATACGAAATATTTCGTTCAAATGTATATAAATACTAAATACTATAAAGATGGATTAGATCAAGTAAAATTAATAAACCTTAGGAGTTAGTTTTTTAGAGTAATAATCTTGGCGCCACTTTAAAGTGTCCGTGCGCTGCACTGTCGTACGGGAAACTAGCTTCACTATTATTGAAACACATTTACAATTTCAAGCAGCAGGACTAACAGTTATTATTAACTGAAAATTAGACTCGACCCCTACAGCTTATAAATCACACGGAAAAAAGAGTGAAAACGGTAGAAAGTATCATTCCATTCCCCTTCAGAAATCTATCAAAATCAATGGACATACTCTCCACCATCATAAATACGCAGGATTTTTATCATGTGATTATAATGATTCTCAACAAATGCTTTGAATTCAGTAAACTCCCCAAAGACATCATTCATGTTTTTCATGATATACACCCAAGTGTACCTAGAATATTCATTAATGAACGTCACAAAATAACTACCACCTCCCAAAGAACTAGGATTGATTTTCCAACAAACATCACAATGGATTAGCTCTAAGAGTTTACACACTTTCCTTTAATCTACTCTAGAAAAAAGAAGTTTATGGCTCTTGCCATCACAACTATTTTCATAGAAAACATTCTCCTTTCCTAGTAAACGATCAAAACCCCTAAACCCCTTTGCATCAAACAAATTTACAGGGGAATTATTCAAGAAGTATGGAATTCCATGGTTCAGTACCAAAAATGAAACGAAAGCCCTAGTTCTTGAACGCTTTAACAGAATTTTAAAAACTGTGATGTGGAAATATTGTAAACACACCAAAACTAAAAACTGGGTTAACATTTTAAACGATCGAATTTACAATGGGAACACTAATTTTTATAAAACCATACAAATGACTGGTGAAGTGTCATTGAAATAAAACAGTAAAAGGTTCAACGATAATTTATTTTCACTAACACAGGATATTCTAAGAGAACCAAATTTTACCGTTGGAGATCGAGTGAGAATAAACAGAAAACGTAAAGACTTTTATTAACGAATTTTCCAAATTTTACAGGTGAGGTATTCATCATTTCTTAAACATTGTCAACAGAACCAGTGACTTATAAGTTGAAAAATACTAATAATGAAGAATTAATAGAAAAAATTTATGAGCATGAGCTCTCAAATTATAGCAGTGATGTTTATGAAAGTGAGAAAATTTCAGAGGAAAGTAAAGGAAAATCCGACTTAAGTGGACAGGATATAATGATCACACAAGGATATTAAAAACTGGGCGCACATTAAGTTCTTAATAAACTCACATTAAGAACAAAATAAACTCACTTTAAGTTAAAATTATTTGAATTTTTACCTTAAAAAATGATATTGATTGATATCAAAACTAATAAAGATATTTTAAACATTAAGACAGCTTCAAAAAACAATTTACACAGGAGAAGACTATAAAACAAGAATAAATGCATTATGTTAAAAGAGTTTACAAACCACGTTTTAAACCTCAGTCGAAATTGTTGATGAAATTAGGCAAACAAGATTGGCAATAAAGGATACACCTCATGAGACAGTTAAATCTATCGAATATAAACCTGTGGAAACATTGGCATTGCCTTCTCCTGAATCTACATCTTTAGTTGATCCCATTGCTAAATCCTTTTTAAGTTATGATTTTACACCTCGAAATGAGTATGCCAGAGTATATGGTCTCAAATTTTATGGAAAACACACTATGCTTGATAATGAAAAAATTAAAATACAGGGGGGTAACCTAAAAATAAATTGGTACTAATTTTTTTGAAGGAACAGTTGAATTGTGGGAACTACTGACAATGCAAAGACCTGAAAATTTTACTGAAAACTATGTAATAAAGTATTTCGATATGTTGCGTTGAACTAAAGTTCATTAGTTCATTTCAACAGTGAAAACACGGGATTTTTTAATAAATTTCAAGTTTTTACATATTAACTTCTCAAACATCACCAGCTTGGTCGACTGGTGAGTGAATCTGCTTGCGAGCGGAAAGACCCGGGTTCGAATCCCGCTGCCGACATGGTTGACGCCGCTAGAAATACGGCATGGGACTTGGGTATACAACCGAATAATTATCAAAGTAATTATCCGACCCAAGAATGGGCCAGACGGTTCGTTCCTATAGCCTAATTCTATTCTATTCTAAAGCCGATGGAATGATAGAAGCAAAGAAAGGGGAAAAGTAGAAAAATCATATTAAACCCTTGCACGATCAAGAAAATGTGAATAAAATTAGATCTGCAGTGGGAAAGATACGAGCTGCAAGTTTAAGATAAGAATCGAGTTCTAGATCAGCAAGTCCAGTATCAAGTAGCGAATCGACTCGTGGATCAAGTCCTATCCCAGCTCCAATAGCAAAAGTTACTTATAGTTTTAATCCTATTTCAAGCCCTTCTTATAAACCTACTCCTACACCCATGCTTTCACTTAGTCCATCAAACAGACGTTCCATGTATGATACTATACAGTACTCCGAAGATGCTTCAGATTCTGATGTTTATGGATCTGGGATCATTGTGTTGTCCGCTAACATTAATGATGTAGCCAAGACATTAGATTTTGTTTCGTTCTTTCAACAGTGAAAACACAGGATTTTTTAATAAATTTCAAGTTTTTACATATTAACTTCTCAAACGTGAGCTATTAAATCAAGATGAAATCTACAAGTTCAATAATTTTGCCTTATGATAAGGGAGTCACAAAAAATAGTTATTATGAGTAGAAAGAGGGACTTTACTACAAATTTTACTGCTGCTATAAAGTTGGATACAAACAGATTTCGTGGAATTGCATTAGTTGGCTTACTAACATCGATGAAAGTAATAATAATTTTTATTGTAAATGGCGTTGAAAATGTCTTCCCAATATCAATGGGTTGATATGAAATAGAAATAGCAATAATTTTGTTCAGAAGAAGCTTCAAAATTGGATTGAAATCAAAGTGAATACAAATACTCAGAAATATATCTTTGTTCTGAACTTAACAGATATTAAAATAAAGTTTAATAAATACAATACTTCAAAAACTTTGTTAGGATTTCGATATATAACCTTCAAAGGTGTTGGAGAATAGGAAAATGCAAATTTTATCAATACAATGTCCATTAATTCAATACTTTACCTTGTAGTATAATTAATGGATCGTACCTTAATAGCTTTTTACACAATATTCTGTACACATTTTTCCCTAACCTTCAACCGGGATAACTTTAAACTGTTGAACATTCATTCTGACAGAACAATTCATTTACTTGTATATCAAACCATTACTTCACGATATTAAAGTATAATTTTCATATCAAAATAGAAATACTTTAAAAACTCTAGGTGAGGAAATTGTAGTTCAATTACCCCTGAGATCAAGAAATTTAAGATATCTTGAGAAATTATACTTTGAGAAATGGATACCATACAGCGGAATGAAACCATTAAAATTGATGAATCGATTCTGAAAATTGAAACTCATCACTATGAACCACAAATCGGAACTGATTTGTAGTTTCAAAGATGAAAATATAGCAATGATAAATAATGGTTTGATACATATGTTTAATCGAGTTTCTCATACAATCAGTGATTAATAAATTAAAGGGTATAAGTATCCTGGTGTTGCAACAATTTAAAAGGCTTAGTAACATATTATCAGAATTCGAAAGGATATATGATATATGAATTTTTTGGAGTATGAATACTAACAAAATTGAAAAATCAAAGAATGGGTTCAATGTGCGGATTAATTATTTAAGTTCAGCTGATGGTAAATTTAGTGCTATCATTCCTCTAAAACATGAGGCCTAATCTATATCTAAGAAGAATTGAAGGGTAGACAGCATTAGTGGACTACTTGCATTTTTCCCGTGGAAAATATAAAGTAGACTACTGGATCGTGGTCGCCTCTGTCATCGCTGTGTCAGCAACATCACGGGACAGCTAAAGTAGACTACTCAACAGTAGTATCCTTTACCTTTCCTGCCGAACGCGTATTTTTGCCCTGCTTTGCGAGCACAGCTCTACCTAGGCATCTTTTAAAGCTGCTCTGCGATTGTTTGCTCGAGAGGGCTAGGTTCCACCCCTCTTCCTTCTGGTGTAATTATTTTAGTCCAAATAAATTAATTATTTTGCAGCTCAATCAAAAGTTTGATATACTTTACATATCTCTGTGTACTTTAAATGTTAAATATATGAATGCAAGCTCTTGTTTTAATTTTAAAACGCAGTTTTAAAACAATACGCTCGTTCATACGAGTATATGCAGAAAAAACTTTCTCAGCAGATAATGTGAGGGTTTCAATATCCTACTCAATTAAATAGGATTTGTTGCTTTTGTGTAATGAAGCAACAATTTTTATAGACAAGGTAATTCGATTGTTTAATTAATTTCGTCTGATACCTTTAAGTACTGTTTTAGGGAACGGGTTAATTTTCTGTAGTGATTGTTTTGTGGGTGATGTTCTTCGAAGGAATTGATACGATCAGCTTCGTAGCTTGCAGATTTATTATTGGACACGATCAAAATCAGAGCAGAAGTTAAGGCCAAAATTAAGGACCGAAACTGAGGACTTGAAATCCGTAAACTGAGACTAGAACTGAAACTGAAACCCGTAACTGAAACCTGCCCGGATACAAACCAATAAGTAACTCAAAATAAATACAGAATTTAGCAAGAAAAATCAATAACACAAGGCAACTTTATAATACAACTGTTGAGTAAAACATTAAAACATCGTACCTTATTAGCTGGCAGCCAAAGAAATACAAAATGCAATGCAGATAGGCAGCTTCTCCCCGAGGCCATGAAATTTAATAACCGTATCAAAATAGCTGGTCGATCTTTCAGCACGCTCGTCATAAAATACTCGAACGTAGAGACTTCAGTGAGACGAAATTCGACAACGAATTTCAAAGCTAATGGAATAGTTATTATTCAAAATGTTCTATATTTGGATTAATTATAAATCTTCGAGTAACGCGAATCAAAGCACGACAACTTCAAACACAATTCAAATCGTTTGAATGAAAACGTAACCACACTGAAATGAGATGTTTGCCATACAATCTGTCAAGTACACATGGTATCAAAACTGCTTCAAAAAGGAAATCTTAAACCTACAGGGGAACATCTAGGCTCAGCAAAAAGACAAGTTCAAAGAATATCTAGTACGTAAGTGAAATACAAAACTCTCTAACACATTGTTAATAGAAACTTACCCGTCAGAGAGAGACTGAAAGCGCAAATAGAATTAATGTTCACTGGGTAAAGGTTGCGAGAAAACTGATGGGCACTTAGCCTATAGGCTCGTGGTTGACTATGGTGTTCTATAAACGAGGGTTACAATTTGAAGTTGTAACTACTATTGAATTTTTACTTTAAAATACTAGTTTCAAATGACATGAAACGTATAAAAATTAACTCCAAAAATATTACTAAAATACATTATATTTTCGTATCGACTGTAAGATCATTCTAAATTAATTACGATATTTCCGAGGCACTACACTGTCTTACCGTTTAAATTTCAGTGATAATATTTTCAAACCAGAAAAACTTCTCTGATAGTAACTATAGCAAGGTTAACACTGGGATCTCAGCTAAGGGAAAACAAATACTAAATCCATTCGTTTCCAAAAATATTGATAAATACAGAATCTAATACAACCCGATTAAATTTTAAAATTCCTGAATATTAAAGTCTTTTTTGAGTATATTTATTAAGAAAAGTAATATAATGAATAAGAAAAACTCTAAAATATATACTCTGACGTTACTTTAAAAATCTGAGTTTATAAGAACTCACAAATTCTGGTGACAGAAAGAACACCGATGAGTCGTTAAAAACAAAGGTATTGGAGGTTGCATCTTGCATGATTATTCACATTGGAGGTTCGATAAAAAATAATACCCGATTTTATTCAGAGCCTAACAATTGGAAAATAGATTATCATTGCACGTGTAAAAATAATTTCTAATGTGCAGGTGTGAGTGTGACTAAAAAGTCGAATCGCTATTTGAACTACCTTTGTGTGCATGGAGTCGAAAGGTGCTTGTGTACTACACGGCTAATTTACTCAATGAAAACACAATAACTGATAATGTTGAAAGCGTACGAGCAAAAATAAATTATCATTGCATCTAATA
Source organism: Trinorchestia longiramus (assembly GCA_006783055.1). NCBI lineage: Eukaryota > Metazoa > Arthropoda > Malacostraca > Amphipoda > Talitridae > Trinorchestia > Trinorchestia longiramus. The sequence goes on from VCRD01001121.1 coordinate 111,507, forward strand.
AACTAATGAAATGGGTATGCACAACAAAACAATCCGAATTGTTCAGTACCTTATTATTTTATACTCTCAAAATTTTCAACTTAGATACCGAAACCGAAAATATAAGATCTTCGAATTTAAATTATTGCTAATAATTGAAAGCGTATTGTTTAGCTAATTTATCTATGAAAATTATATAGAAGGTAATAGTGGAATTTACCACTATTACCTTCAGTTTGTTCCTTAACCATGAAGTTACGTTATTGTGTACGTGTTTAATGTCAAGATTGAACGATGAATTTCAACACCAAAGGAGTATTAATACAATTTCTCACACAAACAGATATTATCTTGAAGGTTGTAGGAAGGAAGTTGGAATACGTGCCATAAATGCCACTTGTATGTGAGGATACTGATCAGTGAAATGTGTATCAAATACAGAGGCTTAATTTAAAACATGGCTTTCTTGTAGAGATCTTTCCGAAAATTGTGTCTGGACGGAGGGTAAGAAAAATAAATAGAATAGGGCGATAGAAACGATACTTCTATACCATTCTTAGGTCGGTACCCAAGTCCCATCCCGTAATTCAAGCTGCGTCAACCATTCAGGCACCAGGGTTCAAACCTAGTTCTTCCCGCTCGCAAGCGGATTCGCTCATCAGTCGATCAAGCTGTTGGTAGTATCGCATAACTCGGGGAATGTATTTGTTCTTCTTGACCCAAACTTTTTCATCAATGCATCTTATCACCTGTAAACTTCGTTCTCACCATTCACCAACAGTCGGGTTTTCTGAGCGATACGTGGGAGCAGAGGTTTCACTTTGTCGGGTGCAGCAACGTTATTGCCTAAAAGCAGTGTTACTGTATCCTTACTAACTTGAAACTGAGGAAACTCGTTTAGAGTAAACTATAAAAACACTGGCAATTTCACCCAAAGCAGTTCTGACTCATCACAGGTGAAATATTGCTGAGGTTTGTAATTTTTGTTAATAACTTATGCAGCAGAATTGCACTAGAAATTTTAAGGTCGGTTACCTTGGGATTTCTATTAAATGTAGTTACCATTAATAACTAAACATTCACTTTCAATATTCTTTTCCACCTCCAGATGTTGGAATATGGACATAATTTTTTATGTAAATTTAACTCTGTGGAGCGTATTTCTCCTAGTCAAACGTATCCATGTGTTCAGAAGTATTTTATTGTCGTGAGTGACAGCGTTGCAGGAGTCACACTTCGTCATGCTAATTTTTGAGGAACATTTAGCAAATTCCTCGAATTTTTAGCTGTTTTCTCTGCTTGACTGTTCGTCCGACATGGAAAATCGGACCAGACTAATAACTTGACGAAATGATATACTACTGTGAATTCTATTCAGAATTTTCAATTTATTATCAACAGAATTTGTCATTTAACCCATTTTACGTGTGGACACTTGTTTTTAAGGCTATTGTCACTAGTTTGAGCTATTATGTCACCAGGGAGAAATTTGAAACTTCTGAATAGATTTTCTTTCTGCAAGTTATTCGTATTTTTCTTTCATTGAAAAAGCAGAGCATGAGGAAAAAAGAAAATGAATAAATTTGCACGAAAAAAAATCTTTGCTCATAGGTATAATTGGCGTATGCGAAAATAATGTTCTTACCATATAGTCGATGTATGCTGCATGCATTTAAATATTTGACATGTGATTTAACATAATGTGATTGTTAATGTGATTTAACATATCACATTAATATCAATAATTAATTTATTTACATAGATGGCTATCAACCAGTGAAAAAGTAATAACCGTCCTTCATACACATGTATTTGTACATGATGAAACACACATTTTACGTTCCAAGTCAATTCAAACTTTATTATTGTTCAACTCAAAATTATAAAAAACAATCCATCTGAAGTCACAAGGAAAAGAATGGGCAAATGGAGAACACGAATATGATAATAAAAGTTACTGCGTTTTTAAGTGTGAATACTATTGGTGGATTTTGCATCTTGATAAAGTACATATTATTATACCAAAAAACGAAGTCCCTATTATGGTCACAGTACACATTGGCAAGGCCCAGGACCCCCTGAGCAGATTTGCGACCTCACTTTGATTTCCGCACGAAAAAGTGCAGGCACCTCCACTCGTTTATCTCACTAGGAAACTATTTTACAATGAGCAACAATAACAAAACTTTAACTTCAAGTTCAAATTAACAAGCTTTCGGATGATATGAGGCAAGGCAAGATAGGAGTTGCCAAACAGTCAAGATTTTTAATTAAAGGTGCGTTCTGTTTTTTTCGGCTCACGCGGTTATCCCCATCAAACACAATTTCATACTCAACCTGGTAAAATCCTTGAACCTTTTCAAAACTTTAACAAAAATACTAACAAAAAATGCAAAATATTCATGTGACTATCGTACTACGAATGAAAATACAAAAATCAAGAAGAAATCTCACGTATTTCGCATTGGAGATAGCATCATCCAAGAACAGAAAACTAAGTTCAAGCGGGGATTAGAAGAGCGTACGATACTCTGATGCCCTAAAATAAGAATTACTGAAGCAGTCCACTTACTAGAACTAGACCACCAGCTTGGTCGACTGGTACCACCAGCTTGGTCGACTGGTGAGCGAGTCTGCTTGCGAGCGGAAAGACCCGGGTTCGAATCCCGCTGCCGACATGGTTGACGTGGCTAGAAATACGGCATGGGACTTGGGTAAAACAACCGAATAATTATCGAAGTAATTATCCGACCCAAGAATGGGCCAGAAGGTTCGTTCCTATAGCCTCATTCTATTCTAGAAGAACGATGCACAAAGGAGGACGTAATTATAGTACTTTGTGAAACACATGAATTAGAAAAAGAGCTACAAGACGCAATCCTCCTACAATTTGAAGCGGTAATCCATAAAGTCAAAAATAAATCCACGAAGGCTATCATCACCAGCATTTTTCCGCAAATAAAGAACACAAATCTAAATTTCTAGACTCTGCTAATTAATGAACAGGTAAGAAAAATGTGTGCAGGAAAAGGCGCCATGTACCTAGACCTAATGTCTCGTTACATTGGACACATGATCTTTTCAAGAAAGATGGCATCCTAGACCCAGCTATATTAAGCTATATTAAGAGCAAGGTAATGCATGAAAAATCCAGACGTCTGTAATCTTTACTGCACGGAATTAGAAGTTCATCGACGACACAGGAAAGTAATAAAACGTTCGATATAACACGTTTTTGTGTATGCAACCTGCGATCACATGACACATCCAACCCTACACTTAAGCAGGGAAGGAAAACGAGCAGCGCAGCTGAAACAAGCAAGCCAAAAAACGAGCAGCGCTCCCTACACGACGGCATCACGTAACCTCACCTCTGCAGCAGGCATTTCTGGCGCTGGAACAAACACTTGTAAAACCACAAACAATGGGCAGCCTGAACATATCGATAGGGAGAGATTGAGTAAAAACGTACTATTTCACACTAAATGAATGCAACGTACATGAACCCATCTCAGGATGAAACACAGACTTCAGCGATCAATATCAAGCAAGGATATAAAAAACCAACCACCCAAAGCGCACTATCAACAAAACATATGCAGCACAGGGGAGCATACTGAAGTTGATAACCCCGATCATAATTTAGAACAACTCAAGATACGGGTTGGCAGCGTCCAAAGTCTCTTCCAAAAAATGTTGAAAATACAAGCCATTGCGTCAACGTTGTCGTACGACATCATACCTGTCAGCAAAACATGGTTTGATCTAAATGGAAGACATCTTCCTGTGGACGTCTTATTGAAAAAAGACGCTTTGCATAATGTCGACAAACCATCGTGCAGGAACACAGGTGGTGGTTCCCTTATCTACATGAAAGAAAAGCTGCAACCACAAATCAGAGCTAAACGAAAAGCAGAAAAAACGGATACACTACATCTCACTATCCAACTGCATCCAAGACAAACCATCAAAATTGTACTCGTGTACAGGAACCCAACTTGTACAGCAATTGACGATGACGAATTCTATGATTACTTTGATAATATCCTCAGTGTTCCTCACAAAACACTAATCCTGGGAAACTTCAATCTGCCATACATAAACTGAACTACTCGTCAAAGTTAAGAACCGGTTCTAAGCTCATTGATCTAATAAATACAAATTCCCTACAGCAACATGCCAACGAATCAACTACACGAAACAATATTTTGACCTCGTCATCACTACCATTGACCTCAGAATAGTTGGATTGGAAGTTACGGACACGATTGGTGATCACAATATGATAGACTTTGCGCTCAAAGTACACGATCCTAACGTAAGGACTCAACAAAACACATCCACGACTACAAACGTGCAAACTTTGAACTAATGAAAGAAGAACTTGGCAGCATTAACTACGAAGTACTTATGAGGAACAAAAACGCAGAGGAATGCTACATGATAGAGTAAAATATAATAAAATAAGGCAATAGGAACAAGCCGTTTGGCCCATTCTTGGGTTGATACCCAAGTCCCATGCCGTCTAAAGTAAATCCATCAATCATGCACACACGCCTTAACCATGTAAGTCAATTCAGTCATGTACACGTATTTCACTCACGCACAGGCATTTATGTCACGCGTATTTATCTCAATCATACACTAGCCCTAAAGAGTTAGGAACATAGAGTTAGTAGAGTGTAATACTGGGGGGGGGGCTTGTAATGGGAAATTTGTCAAGACGATTTTTGACTGTGTTCATAATGCCAGCAGAAACTATGTTTTCTGGCAGCTGGTTCTAAGTTGCAGTAATTTTAACGGGAAGAAAGTTCATACCTGAGATGTCTTGAAGTTTCTCAGTGATAGTTTTTGGCCGTTATTTCTGGTTCGTACGTTACCCTCTCTTTCGAAAAGCCCTTCCAGGGTAACATTGTCAAGCCCGTTGAGATACTTAAAGGTCTCAATAAGTTGTCCTCTCAGTCTTCTTTGTTGTAGGGGCATAACTTCAAGGCGTTGTAAACGTTTTTCGTAGCTGAGATTGTGGTATTCTGGAATCATCTTCGTTGCTTTCCACTGAATTTTTTCCATTTTATTAATATCTCTTTGTAGGATAGGAGACCCAAGCTGCACTACATATTCTAAATGAGGCTGGACTAGCACTTTATAGAGCAGTAATATTATGTTCTTTAACTGTGTTCAAAGTTTCGTGCAATGAAACCTAGAATCCTGCTCGCATTTTTGACGCTTTTTAACACTTCTTTATCATGTTTGAGATTTTCAGTGATAATGATACTCAAAGATATAGTTGCAACTGCCACAAAGCACCATATCCCAACAAACCGAATGAGGCCAACCAATAACCCTCCTTGGTTTTCACAAGAAATTCGATGCCCTCTAAATGCCAGATAATAGTCATACAGAAAACTTAAACGATACCAAACAAAACCGTATCGTCATGACCATTTCCGCATCTGTAAGGCCGTTAAGTGAACGATAAAATATACTAAACGAAATAAAGAAATTGCAGTTGCAGCACAAGGTAAGACTAACCCAAAAAGCTTCTACAAATATGTAAACGACAGACGATTAAAAAGAGACACTTTTGAACAACTGATCGATCTTGAGAGCTCAACTTGAACGGGCATCAAAACCAATGCCGGAATTCTTAATACATACTCTACTTCTGTGTTCACTCGAGAAGACAATTAAAATCCACGAACCTCATATTTTAAATCCTCAGGAAATTGTGACAGATGACGTATATATAGTAGAAGAGGTAGAAAACCGCTCAGCATTCAGAGATACTCAAAGCCCGCACACTCAAAGTAACAGCCGAAGTAATTAGCAAACCCTTAACAAACATCTTCATTCGATCGTTCGTAACTGGAATATTTCCGGATCATTGGAAGCAGGCAAATATCACTCCTATTTTCAAAAAGAGAACAAACAGCCACCTAATAACTATTGTCCAATCAATCTAACATCTGTCACCCTTAAAACAATAGAAAAACTACTCAAAGTCCGTATAACAAAGCACCTTAATGCCCAAATTTTATTACTTACAACAAGCATGGATTCAGGCAAGAAAGTAGCTGCGTCACAGATCTCTCCGACTTCTTAGGAAAAGTCAACCGCATGCTGCCGTACAAAAGCCCTAAACCTTGTACATATATCTAGACTTTCAAAAAGCCTTCGACAGAGTTCCCCACGAAAGACTCACCCAGTCCGAATTTTATCGTGTGACCGGCGCTAATTTTCGTCAGAATCAACCGGTAATTAGCACCTTTTTCGTACGTTAAATTTATGATTTCCTACGATAAACCGATGATATATCGTCGGAATGTATATCGGGAAAGTCCTGTATTATCGTCGGATCACCGTCAATTTACCGGTCATTATCCTAACTTTAGTACAGTGGTTCCCAAACTAGGGGGCGCGCCCCCCTAGGAGGGCGCGAGGAGGATGTAAGGGGGGGGCGTGAAGTCATCTGCTCAAAATTATTTGCTTAATTAGAATAATAAAATCATTCAAAGAACAAATATCTGTCATTACATACATGCAAAGTATAATTATAGTAGTCACTCCAAACCGTTTTCTATTAAGCTAGTTTTCTTTACACGTTATGGACAAGTCAATGATACCAACAACACTGACGCCACTGAGAGACTCGTCACAAACTCCCAGTACTCCATCCCGTTAACCTGAGCACATATTCCCCTTGTCCACAGTAGGGATTTATTTCACTCTTCAATTCTGGATCACATACGTGTTTAAGTGACATTGTAACCTTGACGATTTGCAAGGGTAGAACGATGCAGAATGGAATGTCTCGTTGATTGTGTGAAATACTCGTTGTGATCGAAAGTGTGAAATGTGAATAATACGCGGTGAGTTTTGTACGCTAGTTTGAATGTATGTGGTGAAGTGTGTGCGTTGATTCCAGTATATGCGGCGAAAAGTGTGTGACAAATTAAGTGTACTGTATATGTTGCTGGGTTGATGGTTCAATCGCCATATCTATTCACTTCATAAAATACGTTAATGAAAATCTCAGACAGCAGAAAGAAGCGAATCTATTATAAAAAAGTGGAAATGATAAAACAAAGCCAAAAAACACTATAAAGGACTAAACCATTGCAAACACAAACTCAACTCTCGACACGTAAACAAAACTAAACCACCGTGCGCGCACTACTCTACATCACACCAAAAACGTACCATCATATCACAATTCAGTCATCGCCAAAATTGCTAATATAAGATCCAACAAACAAAGGTACATGAGCACAACTATGCCAAGGTCGACTGTGTGCAAAACATCGCTCGTCAAATCAACACATTACATCACAGTATTACTGAGCATTTTCGGGTGTGTAGTTTTACTCCGTTTGCTTCTTCTCGTATTTTCCGCAGTTGTTCTCATTGTAATTATTGTTAAGATATAAGCAACGTTGTGTGCTGAATATTTTTGGTATGTTACAGATTTATGATTTCCAGTTGTGTGATCTATGTTATATGAATGTGTGGTGTGGTGCATGCCAATACGGTATGTTATATAACTACTTAGTTCCATGGTGCAGTTTATAAGTTTGTTGCTATTTTCACTTTGCAGAAATGTCTGGGGCAAAGAAAAGAAAGTATTCAGATGAATATATCAAATGTGGCTTCACTGTTATAGAGAAAAATGGATTTCATCTCCCTCAGTGTGTCATATGCCATACAGTCCTCAGCAATGACGCCTTAAAACCTGGTCGTCTGGAGCGACATTTGAGCACAAACCACAAAACAACTTTTTAAAACAAACAACTTTATTTCCAATCAAGTACACAGTACATAGACATTAGTACATTGGTTTTTCAAATTCTTAAGGTTAACATTCTCAGAGTAAGGATGATGGTGAGCTCCATGCGACGATCCTGGGATGTGTCCATGGGCGCGGAGTTGAGGGCTTACCGATAAGTGCGAGCTCACGGCACGAAACGAGAAACAGCTCGTATTCATGGCCGGGTTTCGAACCCGTGGTCTGTCTGCCCGGAGCAGAGACCTGATACCAAACACAGGCCGCAGACCACTCGACCACGGTGGCTGGTTGGGATTAAAAGAAAAGCCAAAGGAGTTCTTCACAGCCAAACTGCATGAGCTGAATCGTATGAAGCTGGACTCGAGCAGTGTTTTTCATCAAGAAACGTGGAAACTGGTGGAAGCATCTTACGAGCTGCCACTACTTATTGCAAAAGCAAAGAAGCCTCACTCTGTGGGGCAGACTCTTATAAAACCCTGCCTTTTGAGTGCTGCAAATACTGTGCTTGGGGAAGAAAGCCAAAGAAAGTTATCAAAGATTTCCTTATCAGATAATACAGTGAAGCGTCACATTGATGAACTTTCAGAAGACATAAAAGAACAAGTTTTGGACAAGATAAAAGCATATCGCTTCTTTGCAATACAGTGCGATGAAAGTACTGATGTTGCTCACCTCCACCAGCTGCTTGTTTGTTTATTCTCGATTCGTGGATGAAGGAACTTCGAAAGAAGAAATTCTTTTCTCATCAGCACTGGAGACAACAGCAAAGGCCATCGATGTTTTTTCAAAGGTTGATGTGTTTTCCAAGAGCACGGTCTTTCATGGGAAAAATTAGTAAGTGTTTGTACTGATGGTGCCCCATCAATGATTGGATCTCGCTCTGGATTTGTGAATTTGGTGAAAGAAAAAAATCCTGCTGTAACTGGGACTCACTGTGTTATCCACAGACAATCATTAGCAAGCAAAACTCTGCCTGGTAATCTACGCAGTTCACTGAATTTAGCAATAAAAGTGGTGAATTTTATAAAGAATAGCTCTTTGAATTCTAGGCTTTTCGCAGCTCTTTGCTCAGATTTAGGCACTGATTACTAGACACTCCTGTTTCACACCAAAATCCGCTGGCTTTCCAAGGGAAACATGCTGAGTCGTCTTTACGAGCTCAAAGATGAAGTGGAAATTTTCTTGCAGAAGCAAAAACAAGACAAACTGTATGAAGCATTCAGAGGGGAAGACTTTCAGCTCTCACTAGCATACCTTGTGGACTTTTTTGAGGCCATCAACAACCTCAATTTGAAGTTACAAGGAAGAAACACAAACATCATTGCACACTCTGATGTGATTAGAGCTTTCACCGGAAAAATTCATCTTTGGAAACGAAAAGTACAAGTTGGGAACTTTTCATCGTTCTCACATCTGAATGAGCTCTTATCTGAGAAGAGAAACATTGAGCAGTATGAAGTGATAAAAGAGGTTTTATCACATCTGCATTCCCTTGCTGTGGAATTTATGCACTATTTTCCAGATGTCTCAATGGAGAATTCTCTTTGGACATTGGTGCAGAATCCATTTAACACTGATGTGGAGTTGTTACTGGAATCACTGCAAGAGGAAGCAATCGATTTGAAATGGGACTCCAGCGCGAAAAGGGACTTTGAAACAATGAAGTTATAAGAGTTTTGGGTGAAATATCTCCCCATGTACCCAAAAGTAGGTGAAGAAGCACTTCGTGTGATTCTTCCCTTTTCTTCTACTTATCTTTGTGAAGCAGGATTTTCAGCTCTTGTTGTTCTGAAAACAAAACAGCGCAACCGACTTGATGTAGAAAATGACTTGCGTTGTGCGCTGTCATCCTTCAATCCTAGAATTTCTGATCTTGTGAGGAAGAAGCAGCAGCATCCATCTCACTAAATTCGTTCATAAATTTTGCCTTAGTCTCATGAGTCATTCCAAATATTATATGCCATGTTTTCAAATTATTTTTTCTAAAAATAACAACTCAATTTTGCCAATTTGCTAATGTTCAAACCTTTTTTTTCGCTCACTTTGAACCAAATGTTTCCTTTTTAATTACTGGAATGTAGTATTATTTGTTTGAGTGGCTTTCATTGTTAAAATGTAATACAAACAAATATGTTTTCCTGAACAATGCTATGAAATAAATGTAAGAACCATTTCATATGAAAAAAAGAGGCACTGGGGGCGTGTGGGTCTACTGAAAGCAAAAAGGGGGCGTCAGGTAAGATAGTTTGGGAACCAATGTTCTAAATGATCGTCTGCAACGATCACTCAACTTACACTTTCATCCCATTTCAGATATGGGGGATAAATTTTCGACACAGTATTTCTAGAAACATTAAGCACATCGGCTACCTTCTTACGGAAGCACCCACTACATGCATTCCAATAATTTGACCATGTTTGAAATCTGTTAGCTCTGACATGATGCAATGACAACTTCACAGAACAGTACCTCCACAACGACTGACCTGTTACCTTATGGGTTAAGGCGGGAATTTTTTTGCCAACCAGTCGGTGAACTTCAATTAAATATGAGTTGAAATTACCTGCGTTATAGCACCTACTTGAGGAGAACTGAAAGACCAATTGAGCTTTAGTACTCAGCTTTATTTCTGCATAAAAGTAATGGCCTCAAGGGAAATGGCCAAATCTTCAGGGTTTCTGTCCACAGTGATTTAGGCCACACGTGTTGTCGCCACCAGGATTTGGAGTTGCAGCAGCTGTATCTCAGCAATACAAAGAGGGTAGCCAGTAGGCAAGCAGTGAGGGCAGAGCTGTAATATGCCTGCGCAGATTTGTAGGGGTGAGCAAACTCCATGAAGTTCAGTAAAAACAGAAAACCTCGTCACCATCACTCATTGCATTTAGTAACCGTAGGAGGTCTGCCAATGTAGCACTCAGATTTCAGACTTCAGCCTGGTGCCCAATACTTTGGTCCAGGGCCCATTCATTTCCACCAATGAGATGGGATCTTTATTTTTAGATTGACATTTACCCCCTTAACAGAATTCTTAACCTTTGAATTAACTCAGTTAAGTAATAAATATAGGTGGCAATGCTTATTATGCAAGGGCAATACATTGTATCTCACATGACACAAGTTAATAGAATTAAAAAGAGGCAGAATACTGATTTCAACAAATGCATCTCAAAACATGCACTGTTGTAGATGGCTTAGTCTTCCTATAAACTTAGAATCACAGGCATGATTTAATATATTTCCTGACAAGGGATCAAATAAATAAAAAGGAATAGCAAAGACAAGCTACAAAAATATGTAAAGGTCAGTGCTAACAATTTACCTGATCCAAGCTCAAAATTAACATGAGAGATGAGTGACAGGTAATTACCATAATCGGCAAAGTTAAAAAAACACTTTACTTCCTCAGAAAGAATCACCTAGGGGTGACGCAGCCACTAAAAATGGTGACGCTGGCAATATTTTAAGAGGCAGCTGTGCAAAAATCATGCATCAAACAAATACTAATATCTAGAGAACCCCTATGAGATGGGAACTCTCATGTAGTTTGTAAAGGAATATTAATCCAGTACAGCAAATGAACATTTTACTTTTAACCTCCAAACTATTGAAGGAGTCACAATGCAAGGCAGTCGCAGAATAGAAAGTGACTGAACCCCGATACCATTTTTAGAATTCTGGAAATCTAATACTATTCTTATTTCAGGGAACATGACAAATATTCAAATATTGAAACGTGAGTTATTTTACAATAAATCTGAATGTCCTTCACAAGGAATTTTACGGCAATTTCAAGGGAGAGTAAGTTATTCCTTTAGAAGTGTCATGAAACTCAGTTCTCAAAACTCACAGTAAAGAAACGAACAATTAATGGTAGGAAGATATAGGACTGAATCTTTTAAAACCTTGTAGAATAATTGTGGTCCAACTATGCAGTAGAGAGGGAAAGACTCTCTTGCTTAAGTGTTGAACTTCTATAAGAAGGCTGTCATGACAGGAAAAAAACTGCCACTTGCTTCTTAAGACAAAATTATTCCTGAGATTGACACAAAACAGGTTCTGTTTTAAGTTAAATCTAACCTTGTAAAACATAAATACGATCCACATAAAACATAAAATGAGATCAAATAAAACATGAAATGAGCACAGCTTATAATATAGTTTTAAAGAACTTAATGAGGTAAAAACTTACGTTGTTCTACATATGCTATTTAAACACACCACCACGAATTTTTGAGACGGATGCTCCATGTTGTGGAAGTCGCTCTATATATAGTCCAAGGAAGCGGAAGTCGGAACGAAATGTTGCTGACAGAACCATCGAAAAAACAAAAACGTAATTTCCGTTTGTGAATAGAAACGCGTAAATGGTACTTTTTTGAGTTACAAAATTACTATTACTATGTAATAGTAATTGTAAAAAGAAAACAAGAGTACTTGTAAAAACATCAATAATAAGTTTGGTACAGTTGTGCTATTATTTGAGTGGGTAAATCTTTACGCTTTTACAGTATCTAGAATTTTTAATGCTAGGACCTAATGACGATTTTACTTCTTATACTTAATTTTATTAATTAGAATACTCTATTTGTATATTTTTGGGCGATGTAATATCGCTACAGGCCTGTGCAGCGTATTTACAACGTTGTGTAATTGGAATCAGTAGGGGAAAACACCAGCTCTATCAACACATCCCACTAGAATTAAACATTTATTTTCAAACATTCATTTCACAAAGTGTTTCCATACTTCTGTCCAAAACCTCTACGTCACACCTGCTCACGACATTGAAGGGATAAGTTACAGAAATAATTATTTGCGTGGGGAATGCAAAACAAAGACATACCTAGAATTTTATCTGATTTTTCCTTGTAAGAAATGTCCTCGTTTAACTGCAAAATATTTGGTAACGTACAGGAATAGTTTAGGTCATTGGAATGAAGTGATTGCAACATCAGACGTACATAAATAGTCAACGTGATGGCTTGCACACTATTGATGAGAAATCAAGTTTTACAAAATTTAGGAAATTATCCATTGAAGATCATCAGTTTACAGTTTCTTTTAATGGGTAACCATATAAGGTTAGGATGAAAATAACACATCACAAACGACTTTTTACGATGGCAAGGCCCGTTTTGAGTTATCACAACAAACTGTCGCGAGTGTGAAGTGATCCTGACCTTCACCAATTGTTATTTTGAATAGATATTTAGAATTCTGCTCCAAGGTTTTAGCCTACTTCAGTTCAGTAAAGCACTATAGTACTCTTTTTAAAACTATCAGAGTAAAGAACGTTTTTTATCCATACTGAGTAAAGAAAATTCAGAAGCTTCTGCCATGGTAAAAATTGCCATTCCATCAAAGCATGATTCGTCCTACTGCAAATTTTGCAATATAAATTTTGCCCTAACACCTCTCGTGCATTGATATACACACATGCCTCAACACATGATGAATCTGTTCAAATGGTAATGAAATACTGATAGAAATATCACCGGTTGGAAAACAAATTTTGACTTATTCATCATTCATACAGATTCTTATATAAAATGACTTCCTGAATCCGAATATGACCCCGTTTTCCCCATAACCCACCGTTTTCGAAGGAAGCCCCACCTATTTTTATTACTTCTCGTAAATTTGGAGGGATGAAAGTAAATATCTTAGCCTCCGCATTTCTTTTGAGCGGCTAGAAAAGTGAAAATTTCTAAAATATGAATATTTGTGGAGGGCAGTTAGAGTTCAGGGGATTTTCCCCCGTAAATAGTGAGAAAAAATTAAAACTTATCGATTTATCTGTTTTTTGTTGCATTTTGTTCACTTATTTTTTACGTATTCTAGCTTTCAGCCCCCTTTCATCCCTTCTCAAACACCCTCAAACAATAAAACTGTGTAGCAGTAATATAACACCAACGACAATGAAAATACATGGGAACAAGATGAAGTAACAATATTAAAAATACATAGCAACGATAATAAAATATAAAACAACAGTTCAGAAGCTTTTGTGACTATACTCCTGTACCGTAATCCTTATCTTTCTTCAGTACATCACTAGTGATCATAAAGTCAATTTGTCGGTGTTTTAGGAGAGGAGTTTGTGTTTCCAGTGTGTTTGAAATTGAAAAGAAAAACGAGCTTGGGGTGCATTCTAGAACACGAGAGAACTTTTTAGGTAACAACAAAAGTGATGATTATATCGATTATATCGTTACATATCACCAGCTTGGTCGACTGGTGAGCGAATCTGCTTGCGAGCAGGAAGACTCGGGTGCGAATCTCGATGCCGACATGATTGACGCAGCTAGAAATACGGCATGGGACTTGGGTAAACAACCGAATAATTATCGAAATAATTATCCGACCCAAGAATGAGCCAGAAGGTTCGTTCCTATAGCCTCATTCTATTCTATTCTATGTCGAGGAATTGCTATCAGCGTACAAAGCCATAAGGTGTATCATGTCTCTTAAAGTTCATTTCCTTCACTCATATCTGAACTTTTTCTTTGAAAATTATGGAGCAGTTTCGAATGAACACGGGGAACGGTTCCATCAAAACATCACTAAATTCGAGAGGAGATTTTCAGGGAGGTGCAGTGCAAGCATATTGGCAGTTTACTGCTGGTTTTTGGTATGAGAAACTCTACCTCAGGGTGCATAAGGAAAGCAAACACCAAATAAAGGCGCTTATATTTTTCATTTAATATTCTTTACGCATATTATGTAACTTTTTGAATTGATTATTTTCCATCCATTTTTTTATTTTTATTTTTTTTCCTTATAGGTAAAATAATCCTTTTCACCCCTACAAACCAGATTCATGGTTAAGTAAATATCATCGAAAAATGACAAAAATAAACGAACATAAGGATTACAGAGCAGAACATGAGTGACAAAACCAATTCAAGTTTAAACTGGTCAAAGCATGAAAATTCCTGTGCAAACTTGTGCGCACGGGATATTGTCAATCTTCCGAACTGTTGCTTAATATGTTGATAGTGCTGCTATATATTTTATTATTGGTGCTATATATTCTCACTACATAGCTTCATTATTCTTACTAAATATTGTTGCCATATTTTTTATTATTTGGTGGTGCTTGAGAGAGGACAAGAGGGCTGAAAGCTGGAATATGTAGAAAATAAGTGAAAAAATTGTTATAAAAAATAAATTCGATCATTTTTATGACGTATTTACTATTTAAAGTGGCAAATCCCCCCAAATCTATTTTACAGGTCATTTTATTATACAAGGTGTCCTAGAATTAACTAACCCTTTACATTCACCAATAAAACAAAAACTTGGTTGTTAAAACTGGTTTCAATTGGAAGAAAAACGGTGTTATGGTTAACTAACTTACTATCTTTAATAGACATCAACTAGATTACTAGATTTCTAGCTCAATTTCAAAGCTTTGCTTCTCCATAATGTTTCGATACAGCAAAGAAGAAAGAATCTCTTTTCCGTAAATTCACAGGGACTAGTAGTGTTAATGACAGATCACGATCTGGAAAATTAAGATCCATACTTACTGAAGCTGTAATTGATCGAGTCTCTACAGATGCTGCATATAATCTTCCAACATTTACGAAATAGAGATTTAATTTCGTTTTTAGAAAGACTTGTTCTTGTTTGAAACTAGATTCGGTAATCACGCTGCACTTCTGTTACTGAAAATGATCTCGTGTATTCTTGCAGAATTATTATTCTTTTATTTTGCTGTATGGAGAGATGATGAAAAAGCAAGGCTTTGAAATCGAACTATAAATCTAGTTATCCAGTCAATGTATATCTAGGATACTAAATTAATTAACCATAAAAATGCTTTTCTTTCAATTGAAACCAGTTTTAACAACCTATAGTTTTTAGTTTTTGTTATATTAGTCAATGAAACGGGTCAGTTAATTCTGGGATACTCTGTACATAAGAATCAGCAGGAATGGTGTCAGGGCCAATTTTCATGTCGACCAGTGTAATTAGAGCTGTAATAGAATAGAATGAGGCTATAGGAACGAACCTTCGGAACCATTCTTGGGTCGGATAATTACTTCGATAATTAATCGGTTACCCAAGTCCTAGGCAGTAATTCTAGCCGCGTCAACCATGGCGGCAACGGGATTCGAACCCGGGTCTTCCCGCTTGCAAGCGGATTCGCTCACCAGTCGACTGTGGCGAAACGTGCTATCTCTCTACATGTCACAGGCTAAATTCATAATAATTACGAGCATTAATTGAATTCTTACAAGATGAATGTATTACATACACATTTTACGTTAATTGAATGCAATCAATTTTACATAACGAGAGACAGACGTCGCAAATTGGAGGAATCCAAACCCCCTGACATGAATACTATATTATGCATTAGTGAGGCCAACACAAGAAGGGTTGAAACACGATTAATAAGCTCAACATTTACTGGAAAACACACTGGAAAACACATGAAAAACACGTAGATTTGTTATGAATCAAAGTAGTTTTATCTCCTCAAATCGATTAATTCCACTCACAATAATTATTTAAATCACACAATGGCGAGTGGTTGCTGAGTTGAAACACTGCTCGATCTAACAATACATCCGAAATGCACGCGGACACGATAAATTTCACTGAAAACACTCCAATCCTGTCACTTAACTGCACTGTTAATTCTAATCAACGCTACTCCTGACCTAATGATCACTGCAGTTTCACCAACCACTTCACTAACAAAATTATCATCATTGAGAATTCAGTTCGAATATTTTCGCCGTACGGACGCACACACTATCCGCACACATGCTCAGTAGCCTACACGCCGCAGAGCACACCTATCGTTTACACTATGCACGTGCACGCTCTTCCCGCTGGTTTCCAGCCTCCACTGGGTTTACAGGGCCCAAGGTAAAGTTGTATCAGTTAGTATTCCACTTGATTCCTGTTGACGATATTCTGAAGCAATCACGTAGACATTAAATCCAAGTTGATGCTGAAACCCCGAGCAGCTCCAAATTAATTGCTGGTGAAACTTTCCCAAGTTTATGTGCACTTTTCCAAGTTTCCAATTACTCCTAGAATTACTCCTGGCTGATCCCGTAGATCCCGTAACTCCCGTATATTCCGTAGATTCCGTAGCTCCCATAGATCCCTTAGGTCCCGTAGGTCCCTCCCTCCCACTGATGTGTCTGTCTTTTGCTTGTTATTGGCCCGATGTCACTCGCTCCCCCCAGCTTGTAGACAATCGTTGTCGCTCCTAACACTGTCGCTCACACCTATTGCCTTGTTGTAATGACCACGTTGGTTTCTTGAATCCTGCTTATATAATCCGGTGGTGTTTTCTAGAAATACGCCTCCTAACTTTTGGCCCCTCCTTCCACTTTGGTCTTGCTTGTTTCCGTTTGCAGTTTTGCTGCTCGATGGCCGTTGGCTTTTACAAGGTCTGTGGCCCAACTGCTTGCATTCCCCACATGCCTATTCACCTTCCCACATCCTGTATAATGTATCCCCTACATCCTTACATGTTAACACATCATTCCACATCACTATGCCTTAACACTACTATCACCACATCACTACTATCACCACACATGCTGCCCCCTGGAGAAAAGAAATTTGAGCTTACAAGGTCAAATTTCTCCCGTAATATCGTAGATAATAATAAAATATTCCTATATTAGCCTGCCAATAATGCATGTATACACGTTCTAACACATCTCTATTTAACACATTTATATGTCTACTGAATACATTTACACAATTGTAACTACGCATTTGACTTCCGTCCTCTCGATTTCGAAGCACATTGTAAATCACTTGGAACATTGTTATTGTACTCTCGGTGCAGCGCATAGTTATTGTTAGTGCACAGAAAATTTCATAAAAAAAACACTTATTTTTTTTTTTGACATTGTTGGGACATATGGTTAGAATATTTGCTCCCTTTATCGTTAGAACACGGCAGTGATATTTCATCTTCAAAATTTGTAACATACATAGTTATTTTCCAACATTGTTGGGTTTCATAATTTTTTCTTTAAATATTATCGGGATCTTGTCCTTCTTTTCCATTTTATTTCAACATTGTTGGCATATAGCTATATATTTTCTTGTTATTATTCAAAATTGTTGGCATATATTGTTATTCTTTCGACATTGTTGGGTTTGTCCCATCTTTTATTGACGACTTAAACGTTCAATGAACAATGGTCGAATATTATAATATTTTCCTTTAACATTGGTGGGATTTTATCCACCTTTTGCATTATATTTTCAATATTGTTGGGAATTGCTCCATCTTTTTATTGGCGACCGACGCGTTCAATTGACAATGATTGAATATTAAATATTTCTTTTACTGTTGTTGGGATCTTGTCCATCTTTTGCATTTTATTTCAACATTGTTGGGAATCATTCCTCTTTTATTGGCGACTGAAGGGTTAAATTTACAATGGTTTAATATTATAATATTTTTTTAACATTGCTGGGATTTCCTCCATCTTTTATTGATACTTTGCGTTCAATTGGCAATGACAAATATTCATCGCCTTATGATCAGAGCCAAGCTCTTGATCAGGCGGAAATAATTAATTGAGTAACCTCGAATGTTATACGAATAGTCAGAAGAAAAGAGCACGTGAATATTCCTAATGACCAATTTTGTTTCACGATTCTAGAGTTACAGTTACATACTTACTGTCCTGGCATAGCGCGAAACTTTCGTCTTTCGATTTCGTAAGTTCTCGACCTAAGACAACAATAATATATTTCTGACGATTTAATTCATAAGAATCCTTCTGCTTAGCTAAGGGTAATTATGCTCGTCCACAATACACAGAAAAGAAATACACAGCAATAAATACATGGTGATTACATCGAGAATACAGCAATACGGATGAAGACTTCTGCCATAGGCTCTGTCAAATCTCGACTGTAACTCTTTGTGACACACAGAAAAAAAAGAGAAGAAATACACAGGAAGAAATACATGGTGCATACATTGATAATACAGCAATACGGATGAAGACTTCCGCAACAGATTCAGTTAATTCCGACTGTAATTCTATATGACACACAAGAAAACAGAGAACAACATACACAGAAAGAAGTACATAGTGCATACATTGAGAATACAGAAATACGGGTGAAGATTTCTGCAACAGATTCAGTCAATTTCGACTGTAACTCTATATAATACACACTAAAATTTTTACATTCGATGTCAGTAACAATGAGAGAATCTCCGCTTGAGACATCGTCTTCGGCTAGATTGAATCATACCTGACTTCACTTCACATTGGTATACAGTAATACGAGTGTAGACCCTCTGCACAATGCTAAAGCCACCCCTCGACTGTACCTTACATAACATAAATTTTATGACTCATCAGTTTTGAATGATCGTATTCTGCTTTAGACATCAATGATCTTCAGCTAATCATGATCACTCCTGACGTTGTCTTACTGTTTTGCATCAATACATGAACATTACACTTCATATTTAATGGAAAAGTCTAACCATGCTTCACTGCGCATGTCGTCGTTGCCTTGCAGTTTAAAGTGCCCGACTCCAGGCAGTCCTGTGTACCACTATCACAGCTGTTCAGTCTACGCTTGCTCGTGCGTTCGGTTGTCCTACTACGGCTCCAACAGCTCACTCCACCACTGCAGGGTTGTGCGGTGTCTTGTGGCATTACGCTACCTCTACACACACGTACACAAGCGTATGCGGCAGTCCCCTGTTCTGCCTTGAGCAGGCACACTGTGGCTTCTAACTGCCACCATTCATCCGTTCCATTCTTTTGCTCCACACATGGCATTTTGCAGTCACACAATTCACTTCATATGTTACACAAAAATCTATTGAAAATACTAACTTACACCATTACACTAACTCCTGGTACACTGTTTATGCATTATTTTATTTTATTTTATTCACAATCCTTGGGACATGTCCTTTGCTATTTACAATCCCTGGAAGATTCACATTTATTTACACACCCCAGGCATTCCCTTATCTATTTCTCGAGCGCAGATTATATCTCTGGACATCATTTGTATCCTGCTCTCCCTTTTCCATTCTCTGCATTTGCAGCGGTTCCTCGTTGCGCGGGTTATCTACATACTCCTGTACATTTTCGTTACTCTCTTCTCCGTATGGGAATGCATCCCCTCTTAAATGCGCAAGTTTCAGTCTATTCATGTGTACATTCTCCTCCTTTCCCGAATACAGCTCTCTGATTGTTGCATTGGTTTTTGTTCTCTCTTTAATTCTGTAAGGACCGTTCCAGATAGTTGGCCACATGCCTTCTGCGCATGTTTTTCTCGTGGGGTTGTGCAGTAGAACTAGGTCGCCTACTTCTACTTTATCATTTCTAATCCCTCGTTCCTTCATCTGCACTGCTCTATCATGTGCAGCTCTCGATCTGAGCTTGAAGGTCTTGAAAGCGTTGTGCAGCCTGATGCCTACTTCAGCGCTGTAATTGTCTCCTAACGAATAGTCTATGCGTGGAGGTTTTAACCATTCTACGATGGGCAATTCTGCATCTCTGCCATAGAACAAGAAGTACGGGATTTCCTCAATTACACTCTGAAAACTTGTATTCAGGGCTAAACATGCATATGGTAATGCTTCATTCCAAGTCGACCGATCATTTGCCGCTAAGTGAGACAGTACCCTCTTTATATTTTGGTTTTGTCTCTCCGTAGCACCATTGGACTGGGGATGGTAAGCTGTCGTATTATGCCATTTGATTCTCAATTTCTTGCACACATCTCTGAATAATGCTGAGGTGAATTCCGTTCCTCTGTCAGATATTAACTCTTTCACTGGTCCGTACGTTGTGACATATGTTGTTAAAGCACGTGTAACCTCCTCTGTTGTCTTGCTTTCGAGGGGATATGCTGCAACATATTTGCTGAAATGATCAACTATGGTTATGATATATCGGTGACCCTCATGTGATGGGGTCATTTCGATTAAATCAACACCTACTCTGTCAAGAGGTTTGTTTATGTCAGGAAAGCTTCCCATTTTCACGACAATCCGATTATTTATTTTCCGCTTCTGACATTGCAAACAAGTGTCCACAAATTTATGAACGTCTCTCGTCATATTGGGCCAATACGCAAATTCAAGCAATCTTTTCCATGGCTTGTTACGACCCGCATGCGCTCCTGTATTCCCATCATGAGCTAGTGTGAGTGCTGCTTCTCTCAACGTGTCGGGCACTACGATCAGCTGTTTCGTCCTATCCGGTTTCTTATTCATTTTCCTGTAGTATACCACTCCTTCCTCTGTGTAGACGTTCGGGTTCAACGCTAGGGCTGGCACGGTGCTTGTCTCCCCTTTCTTCTCAAGATACCTCAGAACAGGTCCCCACACTGCATCCTTGTCCTGCTTTTTCTTTACATTTTCTTTGTCCATTTTCTGTTCTGCCTCTTCCACATTTGGTGGCTCAGTTAGGCCTGCTGTGAAGAGCACTGTCCCTTCGCCTATGGTGCTGCTGTCCTCGGGCTCCGGAATGTTGCGGGAAAGCGCGTCTGGCACGACGTTCTGAGCACCTGGGCGGTACACTACGTCGTAATCGTACTGGGAGAGCGTTAGAGCCCACCTCGTTATACGGTTGTTTTTAGTCGCTTTGTTCTTGAACAAATATTTCAATGCTGTGTGATCAGTAATTATCACAAATTTGTTGCCATACAAACACGGTGCAAAATGATTCACTGCTGCCACAACCGCCAATCCTTCTCTTTCAGTGATAGAGTACCTCCTCTCAGCATCATTAAATTTCTTGCTGAAATAACCAATTGGCTGCTCTTGATTGTCCGTCTTCTGCTGTAGTACTGCCCCACAGCCTTCATCTGAAGCGTCACAACTCAAGTAATATGTTTCATTTAGCGCTGGTTTTCTCAGCACCGGTGCTTCAATTAGTCGTCGTTTTAGTTCCGTGAAAGCTTCTTGTTGTTCGTCATGCCATTTGAACTTTGTACCTTTCTTCGTTAGTGCGTTTAGCGGAGCAGCTATCACAGCGAAATCAGGTATGAACCTCCTGTAAAAGTTTGCTGTAGCTACAAATGATCAAACCTTCCGCACGGTGTTGGGCCTGGGATAGTTTCGAATTGCGTCTACGTTCTTCGGGTTGGGCATTATTCCCTCGCGACTGATGCAGCATCCAAGGTATTGCACCTGCCTCTGAGCAAACTTACATTTCTTTAGACCTATTTTGATGCCTGCCTCTTGAAATTGGTGTAACACTTCCCGTAGGTTTTCTAAGTGGCTCTCAAAGCTCGTGGAACTGACGCATACATCATCCAAGTAAATCGCAGCGAACTTTCCCAGTTGTTTCTTTAGTACATGACTGATTATTCTTTGATATACTGATCTGGCGTACTTCAGGCCCATTGGAAGTCGAGAATATTCCCAATTCCCCGTCTTGGTTCTGAATGCAGTATACTGCTTGCTTTCATCTTCGAGTTCCACCTGATGGAAAGCTGATTTAGCATCAACTATGGAATAATACTCTTTTCCAGCAACTTCCTCCACTGTCTCTACTATATTTGGGATTGGAAAATGTTCGTTGATGACTCGTTCATTAATTGCTCGAAGATCTAGACAAATGCGATGCCCTCCACTTGGCTTCTTTACCAACACTAGAGGACTGCTCCATACGCTGGTGCTCTCTTGTATAACTCCGCTTTTCACCATCTCCTGGACTTTAGTTTCAATTATTTCTTGATTTGCGTAGGGAATTCGCCATTGTTTAGTTTGAATGGGCTTATAGTCACTCAATAGGATTTTGTACTTCACGTCCTTTATGTGTCCAATGTCACTGTCGTTGGCACTCATTATACTGTGGTGTTCTTTCAACAGTTCCCTCACTTGTTGTTCTTGTTCTTCATCTAAGTAACTCAAATCTAATTCATTAATCTGTCGGATACGTTCTTCTTTATGAGCGTCCTCGAGACTGTTGTTTACATCGTCGACATCAACCCCTCTTCCTTCGTTCGCGCTGAGAAGGTGGCATCTCGCAATCATGCTGCCCTCGAGTAGCTTCGAACCCACATACGCAGCTCACAGCTGACTGGGTTCGATTACCACGCTCTTTCCATTGTGCCGTTCATCTGGGCGACATTTCACTAACGTTTGTGTCCGTGGAAGCAAGTTTATATCCTCTGCAATGTGCACAGCACTTTCATTTTTATTCACAACGAAAATCTTTGGTGCCTTCTCTCTAGGTGTAGAAAAGATTTTCATTTGTGTTCCAAATAATTTTACATTGTGTTCTGCGAGGTCAATTTTTGCCTTCGCTTTGGTTAATACTTCCATTCCTAGTAACATTTCACTAGGGAATGCATCATCTCATAAAATGTAGCATTGTTGCATAATAAATTTACCGCCAAAGTTGAGTTTTAGCTTTATCTTTCCCATCACAGGTACTGGCTCCTCTCTTAGTGTTTTGAGCTTCATTGTTGTATCCTCAATCTTCATCACCCCAAGTCGTGCAATCGTTCTGTCCTTGATTAGAGATACAGATGCTCCAGTGTCCAGTAACGCTGTAACAAAACTTCCATTTACTCGAAGATTGATGCTGGGATTGATAAGTGACTTTGGCGGCTTCTGTGTTAGTTTTTTGGCTGATGCGAGGTGTTTCTACAATCTTTTCTAGTGTGGCCTATGCTCCCACAACTTAGACACGGCGGTGGCACAATTTTGAACGGTAATATATCAATATGTGCAGACTTCATTCCTTCTTCTCGGTGTCGTGTGTCCTCCACTCGTCGATTTTGATACTTGTGATTTTCGAATCTGTGTTGTTTGGGCTGCTCATTTCTGTACCAATGATACGCAGACGAGTGTTTTCTACTGTACGGTGCACTCCTGGCTGTGTATATCTGTTTTACGGGCTCCCTGTATACCATGGGATCACGTTGTGACATCCTGCCTTCGCGTGACCGCTCTACATGTGGCACCGTCACCAGTTTCCTCTTCTCCATTTCTACAGCCATCTCCTTGATCTCGCTGACTGTTCTAGGTCTCTCATCCCCTCTGAAACCCCTTGATACTTCTGATTTTAAACCCAACCATATCAAGTCTACCAAAATCAGTTCTGCTCCGTCGCCATATTTGGCTCTAAACGCAGCTTCGCTTCTTCCAACATAAGCAGCAACACTTTCCTTTTCACCCTGTGTTTCGGTGATCATTCTGGATAAACATTTTGTAGGGTGTTCAGTTACTTCACAGGTGTTGCATAACCATTCAAGAGCATCCTGTAGATTCTTGAATGAATCATAAACATTGTCACATTCATCACATAACTCCTCCTCTAGTGAGAAATAGAAAGCCTTTAATTGTTCACTTTCATTCAAATGATCACTTGCTCTCCTCAGCCTAGTGGCAAATGCTTCTATATTGTCACCCTTTTTGACCTTTGTTCCCATCACGTTGATACAATTTTTTAACAGCTGCCATGTGCATTTTCAGTTGTTCAACCACAACTGCATTGCCTGCATTTCCACTCCCGTTCCCATTCACGTGATGCGGCATTTTGAAATAAACCAATCAGCTTTCACGACTTTTCGAAAGAGAAAATTTTTAATACCTGGAATATTCTATGTTAACACACGTCACTTCTTGTGCTGGCCATTATTGAAAATGCTTATGAAATGTACACTGTTGGCTTGGACTTTTATTGATGTGGCAATACGTGCTCTCTCTCTACATGTCACAGGATAAATTCATAATAATTACGAGCATTAATTGAATTCTTACAAGATGAATGTATTACATACACATTTTACGTTAATTGAATGCAATCAATTTTACATAATGAGAGAGAGACGTTGCAAATTGGAAGAATCCAAACCCCCTGACATGAATACTATATTATGCATTAGTGAAGCCAACACAAGAAGGGTATAAACACGATTAATAAGCTCAACATTTACTGGAAAACGCATGAAAAACACGTAGATTTGTTATGAATCAAAGTAGTTTTATCTCCTCAAATCGATTAATTCCACTCACAATAATAATTTAAATCACACAATGGCGAGTGGTTGCTGAGTTCAAACACTGCTCGATCTAACAATACATCCTAAATACACGTGGACACGATAAATTTCACTGAAAACACTCCAATCCTGTCACTTAACCGCACTGTTAATTCTAATCAAAGCTACTCCTGACCTAATGATCATTGCAGTTTCACCAACCACTTCACCAACAAAATTATCATAATTGGGAATTCAGTTCGAATATTTTCGCCGTACGGACGCACACACTATCCGCATACACGCTCAGTAGCCTACACGCCGCACAGCACACCTATCGTTTACACTATGCATGTGCAGGCTCTTCCCGCTGGTTTCCAGCCTCCACTGGATTTACAGGGCCCAAGGTAAAGTTGTATCAGTTAGTATTTCACTTGATTCCTGTTGACGATATTTTGAAGCAATCACGTAGACATTAAATCCAAGTTGATGCTGAAACCCCGAGCAGCTCCAAATTAATTGCTGGTGAAACTTTCCCAAGTTTATGTGCACTTTTCCAAGTTTCCAATTACTCCTAGAAGTAGTAGTCGTAGTAGATGTAGATATTCCGATAGATTCCAACTGCTTCCGTTAGATTCTGATCCCGAACCTGATCCTGGCTGATCCCGTAGATCCCGTAACTCCCGTATATTCCGTAGGTTCTGTAGCTCCTGTAGATCCTTAGGTCCCGTAGGTCCTTCCCTCCCACTGATGTGTCTGTCTTTTGCTAGTTGTCGGTCCGATGTCACTCGCTCACCCCAGCTTGTAGACCCCCGCTGTAGAATCGTTGTCGCTCCTTGCACTGTCGCTCACACCTATTGCATTGTTGTAATGACCACTTTGGTTTCTTGAATCCTGCTTATATAATCCGGTATTGTTTTCTAGAAATACGCCTCCTAACTTTTGGCCCCTGCTTCCACTTTGGTCTTGCTTGTTTCCGTTTGCAGTTTTGCTGCTCGATGGCCGTTGGCTTTTACAGGGTCTGTGGCCCAACTGCTTGCATTCCCCACATGCCTATTCACCTTCCCACATCCTGTATAATGTATCCCTCACATCCTTACATATTAACACATCATTCCACATCACTATGCCTTAACACTACTATCACCACATCACTACTATCACCACATCACTACTACTAGGGATAAATTACAGAAATAATTTTTTAAGTGGGGAATGCAAAACAAAGACATGGCTAGAATTTTATCTGATTTTTCCTAGTAAGAAATGTCCTCGTTTGACCGCAAAATATTTCGTAACGTACAGCAATAGTTTAGGTCATTGGAATGAAGTGATTGCAACATCAGACGTACATAAATAGTCAACGTGATAGCTTGCGCACTATTGATGAGAAATCAAGTTTTACGAAATTTAGGAAATTATCCATTGAAGATAATCAGTTTACAGTTTCTTTTAATGGGTAACCATATTATGTTAGGATGAAAATAATACATCACAAACGACTTTTTACGATGGCAAGGCCCGTTTTGAGTTATCACAACGAACTGTCGCGAGTGTGAAGTGGTCCTGACCTTCACCAATTGTTATTTTGAATAGATATTTTAGAATTCTGCTCCAAGGTTTTAGCCAACTTCAGTTCAGTAAAGCACTATGGTACTCTTTTTAAAACTATCAGAGTAAAGAACGTTTTTTATCCATACTGAGTAAAGAAAATTCAGAAGCTTCTGCCATGGTGAAAATTGCCGTTCCATCAAAGCATGATTCGTCCTATTGCAAATTTTGCATTTTAAATTTCGCCCAAACACCTCTCGTGCATTGATATACACACATGCCTCAACACATGATAAATCTGTTCAAATGGTAATGAAATACTGATAGAAATATCACCGGTTGGAAAGCAAATTTTGGCTTATTCACCATTCATACAGATTCTTCTGTAAAATGACTTCCTGAATCCGAATATGACCCCGTTTTCCCCATAACCCACCGTTTTCGAAGGAAGCCCCACCTATTTTTATTACTTCTCGTAAATTTGGAGGGATGAAAAGGAATATCTTAGCCTCTGCATTTCTTTTGAGCGGCTAGAGAAGTGAAAATTTCTAAAATATGAATATTTGTGGAGGGCAGTTAGAGTTCGGGGGGGATTTTCCCCCGTAAATAGTAAGAAAAAATTAAAACTTATCGATTTATCTGTTTTTTTGTTGCATTTTGTTCACTTATTTTTTACGTATTCTAGCTTTCAGCCCCCTTTCATCCCTTCTCAAACACCCTCAAACAATAAAAATGTGTAGCAGTAATATAACACCACCGACAATGAAAATATATGGGAACAACATAAAGTAACAATAATAAAAATACATAGCAACGATAATAAAACATAAAGCAACAGTTCGGAAGCTTTTGTCATTATAGTCCTGTACCGTAATCCTTATCTTTCTTCAGTACATCACTAGTGATCATAAAGTCAATTTGTCGGTGTTTTAGGAGAGGATTTTGTTTCCAATGTGTTTGAAATTGAAAAGAAAAACGAGCTTGGCTTGCATTCTAGAACACGAGAGAACTTTTTAGGTAACAACAAAAGTGATGATTATATCGATTATATCGTTACATATCACCAGCTTGGTCGACTGGTGAGCGAATCTGCTTGCAAGCAGGAAGACTCGGGTGCGAATCCCGATGCCGACATAGTTGACGCGGCTAGAAATACGGCATGTGACTTGGGTAAACAACCGAATAATTATCGAAGTAATTATCCGACCCAAGAATGAGCCAGAAGTTTCGTTCCTATAGCCTCATTCTATTCTATTCTATTCTATGTGGAGGAATTGCTATCAGCGTACAGAGCCATTAGGTATATCATGTCTCTTAAACTTCATTTCCTTCACTCATATCTGAACTTTTTCTTTGAAAATTATGGAGCAGTTTCGAATGAACACGGGGATCGGTTCCATCAACACATCACTAAATTCGAGAGGAGATTTTCAGGGAGGTGCAGTGCGAGCATGTTGGCAGTTTACTGCTGGTTTTTGGTATGAGAAACTCTATCTCAGGATGCAAAAGGAAAGCAAGCACCAAATAAAGGCGCTTATCTTTTCATTTAATATTCTTTATACATATTATTTAAATTTATACACTGATTATTTTACATCCATTATTTTATTTTTTTTCCTTATAGGTGAAATAATCCTTTTCGCCCCTACAAACCAGATTCATGGTTAAGTAAATATCATCGAAAAATGACGAAAATAAACGAACATAAGGATTACAGAGCAGAACATGAGTGACAAAACCAATTCAAGTTTAAACTGGTCAAAGCATGAAAATTCCTGTGCAAACTTGTGCGCACGGGATATTGTGAATCTTCCGAAATGTTGAATAATATGTTGATAGTGCTGCTATATATTTTATTATTGGTGCTATATATTCTCACTACATAGCTTCATTATTCTTACTAAATATTGCTGCCATATATTTTATTATTTGGTGGTGCTTGAGAGAGGACGAGAGGGCTGAAAGCTGGAATATGTAGAAAATAAGTGAAAAATTGTTATAAAAAATAAACTCGATCATTTTTACGACGTATTTACTATTTAAAGTGGCAAATCCCCCCAAATCTATTTTACAGGTCATTTTAATATACAAGGTGTTCTAGAATTAACTAACCCTTTACATTCACCAATAAAACAAAAACTTGGTTGTTAAAACTGGTTTCAATTGGAAGAAAAACGTTGTCATGGTTAATTAACTTACTATCTTTAATAGACATCAACTAGATTACTAGATTTCTAGCTCAATTTCAAAGCTTTGCTTCTCCATAATGTTTCGATACAGCAAAGAATAAAGAATCTCTATTCCGTAAATTCACAGGGACTGGTAGTGTTAATGACAGATCACGATCTGGAAAATTAAGATCCATACTTACTGAAGCTGTAATTGACCGAGTCTCTACAGATGCTACATATAATCTTCCAACATTTACGAAATAGAGATTTAATTGCGTTTTTAGAAAGACTTGTTCTTGTTTGAAACTGGATTCGGTAATCACGCTGCACTTCTGTTACTGAAAATGATCTTGTGTATTCTTGCAGAATTATTATTCTTTTGTTTTGCTATATGGAGGATGATGAAAAAGCAAGGCTTTGAAATCGAACTATAAATCTAGTTATCCAGTTAATGTGTATCTAGGATACTAAATTAATTAACCATAAAAATGTTTTTCTTTCAATTGAAACCAGTTTTAACAACCTATAGTTTTTAGTTTTTGTTATATTAGTCAATGAAACGGGTCAGTTAATTCTGGGACACTCTGTACATAAGAATCAGCAGGAATGGTGTCAGGGCCAATTTTCATGTCGACCAGTGTAATTAGAGCTGTAATAGAATAGAATGAGGCTATAGGAACGAACCTTCGGGCCCATTCTTGGGTCGGATAATTACTTCGATAATTAATCGGTTACCCAAGTCCTAGGCAGTAATTCTAGCCGCGTCAACCATAGCGGCAGCAGGATCCGAACCCGGGTCTTCCCGCTTGCAAGCGGATTCGCTCACCAGTCGACCAAGCTGGTGGTAATCAACCAAGCTGGTGGTGAATGGACTAAGATTCTAAAGTTTTACATCCATTTCTTGTAACAAAACATTTTCTGAAGTAGTCGAAGCTCTTGCTCTCAGACACATTTATAGAATAAAGGATTTTTATGATGAACGCCTCGTTAGAACAAATACGGTACAAATGCGCTCAAAATGCGGTGGAGTCTACGAGTAGAAACTCTTCTGAAAAATGTGTAAAAAGTCATATTCGTATTGTGTGGATAATGCATAAAGGGTCATCTTGTGAGGGTGATATGTAGGTACTCATATTCTGAGGGTAACGCGTAGGCCATCTTGTGATGACAGTTGGTAAAGGATAATTTTATGAGGGTAATGTATAGTGAGTAATCTTGTGGTGTAACATGTGGAAGAAAACAGAGAATATATCTATTTCTCCCCTCTTATTCTCTTCAATCTCTTCTTGCCGCGTAAAGATTACAAGATTCAATCTAATACAAATGAAAAACTACATCAGAAGGGAATAAATCGAAAAAACATGATTTCAGCGACTGGGATTTAACTGCTCATTGAAAACTATCCACAAGCCAGTAATCAAAATAGTTTACGGTATATAACGAGTTCCGCTGTAATTCTGCTGCACCCGAGTGATTATTGATCTGCACTTGTGTTATCAGTTCCATAGTTGCAAAGGCTCGAATCCCCACGCAGCGCTTGAATTTTCTTTGCTTGTGACACAGGGACAAGGTAGGCTGACAGACTGACTGACTAAAACTGGCTATTCTCTCAAGCTTGCATATCATCATGCGTGTCCCTACGAACCTCTATCTCGCGTTACAAGATGGACGAAGATAGTTACTGGAAGCATAATCACTATTCTTAAGATGCTAGCATTTACAACTGACACCACTGTATATTTCACACATCTGTATGAGCTCACAGCTACGCATTCATTCATAAATGTTACAAGGTTGAAATATTTTTTCTTAAAACTAATTTTTCTCATTAAAATTACCGGCTCTTGGATGTCATCCACACCAGTCATGGGTTTATAGAACACATAGAAAAGGAAACAAAATGTACACCTTTGTCCTGCTAATTAATGTAAAAAACGTAGAGAACTGTTTGTGGTTGGCTTGTTTTTGTTGGTTGAAGACATTTCAGCGAAGAATGTTCATTAATTTTATTAAGAAATATTCATTATGATTAATTTACCTTTTGTTATATTTTCCCTTTCTCTAATAATTGTTTATTCGTAAGAAAGTTTGAATATTATTAATATTGACTATCAATTAATGACGAAAGTCGTACTATTTATGGTATTATTATTTTGTTATCACTGTTTATCACTGTTTTTTACTAGTATTGTTATTACTATTATTGGTATTCTTTTACATGAAGCAATCGCAGTTATGCATTTACAAACAAATGCATTATTTTAGTTACTTACGTAATGAAACGAGAGAACACAACGTCCACACAATAATATGCATATTCATGAGCCTAAACGCTCCAGTCTTTGCATAGTTAAGAAATTGGCTAAGGTTTCTATTTCGGCACTTTATTCTAAAATTACTTTTCCGGCACTCTGTTCAAAATCCGCTAGCGGTTGAAGAAAGTATCAGAAACTCGAGTTGTTCACCATCTTTTCATTTTAAGGGGCAAATTAACAGCGGGATTTCTGCGTAAGTTTTCCCTAAAAACACAGCAATAGAATCTACAGAAATTATTTCTCGATATAGGAATTTTATTTAAAAAAATTCCCTTTCCGAATGCGGGGATTAAAATAGCTGTGTAGACAGGAGTTAGCTGTGGCATGTTAACAAGTGGCTATTTCATTTATGAAGAGCCTATGTACTGTTGAAAGTGAGTTTTTCATTTATTTAATTAATAAATAAAATGTTCATACATTCAAGTTGCTTTTGTGTAACGTCTTCCTATAAAAAATACCTCTGACTAATTAGAAATTATTTTCTATTTATGTATACATATGTATATATTTTTTAGCTAACTTCCTTCTTTTCACAGGTTTCATCAAATTTCAAACGACATAGAAAACAGAAATATTTTTCCTACATTAAGTAGGAAAAATGACATTTTTTGGAAAGTAGCTATTTTGACTTCTTTCACTGCAGCTTTTTCTCAAACTTAATTTTAGCTCCGTATGAACTCAGTGAATAACGTCCTATTTTTTATGCAAAGCATGATACATGAATTAGAATACTGAACAATCAAATTCAATTGTAATAAGGTAATAGATCCATGGGGATACTTCATTTTTAAACTGAGCAAATTTTGAATGTTCTTTCAAATTGAACTAATCACTTCATTGTGGACTAGTGACCTCAGGCGATATTGTTAAAAAAACATATGGAAATAAACATCGCATATTAATCTTAACCATGACTGTGTTAGAGTGTTTCTGGTTAACTATATGTCACAGAAACCGGAACAGATACAAATAATACCCTGTATAATTTTGTTTAAGCTCTGAATGTTAATTCATCTTTCGGCAACTATATAGAAAAACTACAATCTATTAATTCTTCATTAGTATGCTGGATCACAATGCCGAAAATCGAAGAAATTCATTGTTTTGCTGTTGTATGTGACCATAATTTCGATATACTATTCAATCCCAAAATGGATTCAAAGAAACATAGCAAAAAATATCCTGCAAAGACATCTTTTGTCCTGTATCTTTTCCTCTATAATGGTTGATGTTGTGGGAAGCATACCCCAAATGCTATCAACCTCATGTTGATGATATTTAATTAAGCCCCATAATGATATGGTGCTTAATCGTATGTGCCCAAGTATATCGGATGCTCAAGTACCTCAGATATCCACGATCCTCAGGAACTCACTAGGAACTCACCAGGAACCGAAGAAGACCAAATTGACGGTATACTAAATTCGGCAGACAAATTGAGAGTACACTCAGAGAACCCACAAGGAAATGCTTCGAAAAAATCGGACTGCTGAAATCTTTCCAACACAGAATTAGACGTTCCTCGACGACGCAGGTGCGCAATAAAGAGTTCAAGAATAACACATTTTTGTTCGTACAAACGGCGATCACATAACATACCCTACCCTACACTCCAACAGGGAAAGAAAACGAACAGCGCACTTAACGCGAACAAGATAAGAAACGATCAGCGGCCCCGATAAAACGGCTTCACTTCACCACACCTCCGCAGTATACATCTCTGGCACTGCAAGAAACACTCCCAAAGCCACAAAACTACAGGGTGTCTCAAAAAAATGTCCTCGCACTTCGAATGACGAGATCCTTTATTTATGAACATACAGTGAAATAGAATAGCTTCGAATACAGAAGACAAATGTGATTAAAGAATCATGTTCGCAAATGTTCGAATTGATGACCATTATTGTCCAGACAACGCTGATAACGCACACCAAGGGTGCGTTACATTTACATTTTTTTGAGACCCTATATTTGCATCCTGAACACATCAATAGGGATAACTTGAGTAAAACTGTACTATCACACCACTAAATAAAAGCAACATATATGAACCCTTCTCAGGATGAAACACAAACTTCGGAGTTCAATCGCAAGAAAGGAAATGGCAAAAATCAGCCACCCAAAATGCCCAATCAACAAAACAAACGAAGCACAGGGGAGCACACCGATCTTGACAATATCGATTATAATCTAGGATAAATAAAGATACTGGTTGGCAACGTAAAAAGTCTCTGACCAAAAATGCGATAAATTCAAGCCATTGCATCACTGTTGTCGCACGACATCATAGCCGTCAATGAAACATGGTTTGATCTCAATCGAAGATATCTCCCAGTGGAAGTCTCATTGAAAGGATAGGTTGTGCATAATGTCGACAAACCGTCACACAGCAATAGAGGTAGTGGTTCCATTATCTACATCAAACAAAAGCTGCAACCACAAATCAATGTTAAGCAAGTAACAGAAAAATCGGAAATACTACATCTTACCATCCAACCGCATCCCTGACAAACTATCAAAATTGCACTCCTGTATAGAAACCCAACCTGCACAGCAATTGAAGATGACGAATTTTATGATTACCTTGATGATATCTTTAGTGCTCCTCACGAAACAGTTCTCATGGGCAACTTCAATTTGCCTTACTGGACTACTAGTCAAAAAGTTCTAAAGTTATTAATCTGATGAATACAAATTCCCAACGGCAGCATGTCAACGAACCAGCTAAACAAAACAATATTCTTGACCTCCTTATGATGACCCTTGACCTCAGCATAAATAGATTAAAAGTTACGGACAAGATCGGTGACGACCAGATAATAAACTTCACGCTCGAAGTACACGACCCTAACACAAGGACTCAACACTAGGACTCAACACAAGCAAGTCCTCGACTACAACCGGCCAAACTTTGAACTAATGAAAGAAGAGCTTGGCAGCATTAACTACGAAACACTCATGAAGAACCAAAACGCCGATGACTGATACATGATACTGAAAAAATTGCAACTGCCGTGGAACACCATATTCCAATGAAGCAAATGAGGCCAACCAATAACGCTCCTTGGTTTTCACAAGAAATTAAACGCCTTATTAATGCCGACAACAGTCATACAGAAGACTTAAACGATAACGATACTAAACAAAACCTTATCGTCAAGAACATATCCGCACCTGCAGGTCTGTTAAGTAAACATTAAAATATGCAAATTGAAATAAAAAAATTTGCAATTGCAGCACACCTGACGAGCTTCTACAAATATGTAAACGACAGGCGACTCAAAGGAGACACTATTGGACCACTGATCGAACCGGAGGGCTCAACTCAAACGGATAACAAACCAAAGCCAAAATTCTTAATACATACTTTACCTCTGTGTTCACTCACGAAGACATAACTGAAATCCCGCAACCCCATACTTTAAATACTTGGGAAATCCTGAGAGATGGCGTATTTACAGTAGAAGAGATAGAAAAACAGCTCAGCATTCTATATCCATATTAGTGAACCACATCCGACGGCCTTGCTCCCCTGATACTCAAAGACACAGCCGTAGTATTAAGTGAACCCTTAGCAAACATCTTCACTCGATTGTTTGAAACTGGGATAGTTTCAGAGGATTGGAAGCAGGCAAATGTCACTCCTATTTTCAAAAAGGGGACAAACAATCGCCTAATAACTATCGTCTAATCAGTCTAATATCTGTAATAAGTAAAACAATAAAAAGACTGCTCAAAGTCCGTATAACGAAGCACCTTAATGATCAAAATCTTATTACTGGCACCCAGCATGGATTCAGGGAAAAACGTATCTGTCTCATAAACCTCCTCAACTTCGACAAGGGTCCTCACGAAAGACTCATGGCTAAAGTGAAAGTACATGGAATATAAGACAACTACTCCCGATGGATTTGAAACTGGCTCACTTGTCGCACTGAGCGAGTGTTGATTCACGATTCAGCCAGTAATTCGATGCATGTAACATCAGGAGTCACTCAAGGGAGTGTTTTCGGCCCCCTCCTCTTCATTATCTATATCTACGACCTTAATGTCGGAATCATCTGTAAAATCAACAAATTTTTTGATGACTCAAAACTCTGTCACAATACATTCACCGAAAGAGACAGAATAGCTATCCAATCCGACCTCAACCGTCTTCTATAATGGACCGAAACCTGATAAATGAGCTTCAATTCTGATAAATGTTCAGTAATGTACGTTTGTGCAAAACAAAACGACATTTCTAACACACGATGAATGACGTACCCATTGAAACAGTTCAGCAATAAAAAGATCAAGGTGTCATTGCCACTGAAAATCTCATACATGTCAAACAAGTTGAAAAAAGCTTCAAAAATGCTAGCATGGATATTGGTTTCATTGCACGAAACTTAATACATGTCAAAGAATATTATATTGCCACTCTTTAAAGCTCCAGTGCGGTCACATTTGGAATCTGCAGTGCAACTCTTGTGTCCCTCCCTACGAAGAGATATTATTACGATTGAATATGCAGCGTAAAGCAACGAAAATGATTTCAGAACTCCACAATTTCAGCTACGAAAGACGTCCTCAATACCTTGAACTTATCTCCCTAGAACAAAAAAGGCTGCAAGGATGACTTATTGAGACTTATAAACATCTCAACGGCCTCAACAATGTTACTCTGAAAGGGCTTTTTGAAAAAACGCTAACATTCGAACCAGAAATAACGGCCAAAACCTAATACTGAGAAACTTTAAGACATCCCAAGCTATGAACTTCTTTCCTGTTAAAATTGCCGCAACTTGGAACCAGCTGCCCGAAAACATCCTTTTTGCTGGTACTGTGAATGCATTCAAAAATTATCTCGACAAATATTAAATTACGAACCCTCCAGTATTATAACGTACTGATTCTATGTCCCTAATTCCCAGGGCCAGTTTATGATTGAGATAAATGCATGTAACTGAAATGCCTGTACGTACGTGACTGCATTGACTTACAGTCTTACAGGATTAAGATGTACGTGCATGATTGAAGCCCTTAATTTAGATTGCATGGAACTTGAGTATCAATCCGAAAATGGGCCAACCAGCTCGTTTGTATTGCCTTATTCTATTCTACTCACATACCTTAGGTGCACACGTACCTCAAGCACTTATAAAAAGTTATGTGCAAGGTTCACTGCGGTGACATACTGTGCACTTCGACAGTTCATTTGTGCTAATGTTAAAAACTCTTCAAATTTTAAAACGAATCTTGTAATTCATAAAGTTGTATACATGGTAAAAAAATTGCGCACTAAATCTTCATACAAAAGTTTACAATCCTGAAAAATGCTGCATTTTCAAAACATAGATGAAACAATTGTTTATCTGTATTTTTGACCATCGTTTCAACTATTAAGCACAGAGTAGTGTTTCGTATTGTTCGTGTAAATTTTAAAGAAATTATGATTGTCCCAAATCTTTCTACTAATTCAGCTTTAAAATCTTTTACTTCACCAATTAGAGTATAGAACTAAAATATTTTGACCTTTCTGCGAGCTGAACTTGAACCCCCGCTACATGTGTAAGGAAAAGTTGGATGTTAAAATAAAACGCTCTATATTTCTACCAGTGGAGATGGGTTGAAACCAATCTGACACATTTACTAGGAAAGAACATGAAGCAAGTGATGGATAGGTTTGATTGTTAGTTATTACGGGCGATTTACCATTAAAAATTTAACCATCGATCTCATTTGAAATTAGGTGACTAAAAATATCACAATATTAGTACACAGTCGTTGAAAATGCCGTCGGGATGTGGTTAAAGTTTTGGGCAGGAAGACGTTGCTTTATTAACATATTTATATTAAAATGTTTTTTTTTACCAAGAGTGCATGTGTCTGAAAAATATTCCTTAAACAGCTGACTAGTTAGTCTTCTTTAAAAGGAACACAATTGTATCGAAGCGTTCAGTTGGGTTGCTTTAGGTAGGCACAAACGGTTTGGTGTATGACGTAAGAGCCCAGTAAACATAAAGCCAAAATGACACATTAAAGCGTAAAACAGAATAAAAGGTAAAGTGTCAATGCAGACATTTCTTCAGTTTTGGAATATTTTTAGAAAGAACGACGTTTGTTTTCACGTGCCTCAATAAAACTATAAGTTCCAACAACACGTTCATAATATGTGTCTGCTCCCCATCCCTCACCACCAAACCGCAACTGCGAGGTGTTGTTGAGAACGTGTAATCTGTCGGCTTCCGAAACGAACTTGTGAATACATTGACAAAAAAGTGCTCAATTGCAGGTAAATTTCACGCTTAAATAGCGTGTTGGACATGAAAACAAAACGTTAAATGTTGAGAAATCACGAATATGAATATTCAATTTTTGCGTGTATGAGTAAACGATTGTACACCAGCGGTACATCGACCATCTGAATAAATACTAGATACGTTTAAGTTAAACGATTAAAATGAGAATTTTTACATCAAGTTTTGAAATTGTGAAGTCAGTTCGTTAAATTTCGATGTGAGCGTGTGAAATAGGATAATTAAGTTTTATGATATAAATAAAATTTCGAAATGAGCGTCCGAAATCCCTGTAAATATGTTCTGTAACTGTAGAAGTGCTGATACAATTAGA
Organism: Trinorchestia longiramus; assembly: GCA_006783055.1. Taxonomy (NCBI): domain Eukaryota; kingdom Metazoa; phylum Arthropoda; class Malacostraca; order Amphipoda; family Talitridae; genus Trinorchestia; species Trinorchestia longiramus. The sequence continues at coordinate 148,890 of VCRD01001121.1, forward strand.
TGCATTTAATTTTAAGCAATGACCTATATTGATGGAAAATTCCATGATCAGAATTTCTGTATCATTAATACAAGGAGCTCGTCTTCTGGGTGCCATGGTAGCATTTGTTTCATTTAGGCACTATGATATTTAACTCTATCCAGCATCCAACGAATAAGCTTCGTTAACTTTCAGTATCTACGTTATCTTGCAGTGTGGATGTTTAGCGTACGGAAGAGCCTTCACGGATGTTGAAAGCTTCGTGATAGTTGTAAAATTTATAGTTTTTAAATCACACTGAAATTGAATATTGAGTAACTCATTACCTATTGAAAAACTTGACCGGAATCAATATGAGGCAGACATCGTCACTAGCCAACGGTCGTTTTGGAAAAATTTTTTCCTTGGAATGATTTGCAAAATGAAATGAATGGAATTAGAAGCAAAAAATGCATCATTTTACAAAATCCAATTAATATATTTTATTTATAAAAGGGTGTATAAAATAAAGCTCCAATAATACAAGTTTCAAAATTGTGTTACCTACTTTCACGTCCAAATATATGACACTATACCTAAAAACTTGATATATGTACTGTAGCCATGAATATAACTTCTTTTTAAACAAGAACATTCACATCGAAACCGGGCTCGCTATGTGCTCGTGCTTTTTTGTTCGCTTGCATTAAAAAGTCATGTCCGTGAGTTTTAGTTAAGTGCATAATTTTACTAGTAAATATTTTAACATTATTTGACAAACCTGAAGTACTTGACATGGCACGAGAATTTTTTTATTTGGAAAGCTCTGTAAGTTTTTTAGTCACTGAATAATAACTAAAGAAAATCCTGTAATGGGGTTAACTTGCATTTTATTCCTGAAAATCAGGGATGATTTCGTTGTAAATTTTATTTGTTTCGGTAAAAATAAGTAATAGCTAATGATAAAACTCTTATCATTGATAGCTGAATTGTTTTCGTGATCTTTGCAGGAATATTTGCGTGTTAGTCGAATCTTTTTGCCATTGTAGATCGCCAAATTAAAAGTGAAAAAATATCACGAGTGAAACATTACTACGTTCATGTACTTATACTCTAGGTTTGTGCAAATACAAACCAAAGAATAATCTTCAGTTTTGTACTTTGTGAGGGTGAGTGATGCTGAATTATTAATTAGAGTGAAAAATTATTTCTGTATAAGAAGTACGTATTTTTACTATTAAATGTTCAAAATAAGTTTGGTCAAAACTAATGAGTTTTAACGTAACTTCTCGTAGCTATTTATACATAACTAGTTGTTCGAGTTTTCTAATGAAAATGCTGAAAAATATGTTGAAGGTTATTCAGTTGGGTATCATACATGGACTTGTGAAAAATTCTAGCCTTTAAATTTCCTTCATTTAAAAAAAACGTTCGTCATGAATAAGGAAATCGGACGAAGTACCAGAAATATTAATTTACCTACTCTACAAGTCCTTTTCCTGTCCCTCTGCTGGATCATTTCAGTCTGACGTTTCAGATTTTATGTGATGATACGTAAATAGGTTTGTATGATTCGGGATGATGTATCAGGTGTATGTATCATATGATGTATCAAGTGTGGAGCGATGGAGCACCGTCTACTCACAAAAATAAACAATTAACCGAGAGGTGTGAGGACCACGAACCGCTGAGATACGTGTGTTTCATCTCATATATGTCCCACAAAGTATCACTGAGTGTCTCAACTCATGGTGTGTCATGTGTCTCAGGAGCGTGTCGGGACACATGGGGAGTTGTGGCACGCAGGCAGCACCGGGCGAGAGCCTAAACGATTGATAAGGCAAGCATCGGAATAGAAGCAAGTCAGTAGTGTATGTTAACGTAGCGAAAGCAAATGTCAAACATGAGTAGATTTATTAAAAAAACTTCGTGAATCTCAGTAAGTATGCAGTCCTGTACCTTTCAAGTTGATCGCAGAGTGGGCGGAGTATATCACAGATGTTTAGAAACTTACTTCATACCATTGGACAAAATAGGGAAATTGGAAAATGGAAAATATACGTGGGAGGAGCAAATCTCATAAAAAACGGTAGAAAGGATAGATATGGGGGACTTGCAAACTAAACCTCAGCAACGATGTAGGTTATTGGAGCTAGAGCGATATTTAGGATCTAGGGGCATAGATAGAGTAGGTGTAGAAGTGATTAAGTGGGAATTAGATGAAATTTATCATGCCGATGAATAGCAGTAGAACTTACGTGTGTATTTATCATGAGTATTGAAGGAAATTCATTGTGCAATGTCATGATACCGAGGAGGCTTATGGAGATGGGAACAGCGCTACGACGCTAGTCGAAGTAGTCCCTCATTTGTGGGGAATGCAGTTGAGTTTAGGGGTACCGTAATGGGGAGCGTGGGGGAAATTAGCAGTATTGTTTAAGGTGTTGTATTGTGAGTGTTAATTATCGTAGCCTCATCACCAGCAACAAATCTCATATGTAAAGAAAAGTTTTAAGATTAATATTGTCAATGTAATGGAGGTCAGCGGTAGGATAAATTTTAAAGTTTTGATGTTAACATTTCATTCATTTCAATTTTCCGCGTGCACCTGACTATTCAGCTGTTAGAAATGCAATTAATCTGTTAATAGTTGACCTGGTTAATAGGGCATCGTATTTGTAGTTCATCTGCCAAAATTTCATAGATTGCTCGCATTTTCCATTCCGTGTTATTAGAATCACATGTATTAAATTTTTTGTGTGTATTATTTGTCCCTCTCACGACTGCCATTGAAAAAATTGGGACTCTTTTAGCATTACATACATGTAGAGGATTGAAGTCTCTCCAAGTGTGATCATGTTATGTTTTATTGTATTTAATTAATTGTGTCATTTACAAGTACTAATTGAAATATAACGGAAGGACAGCATACAGAAAAACCATACATTGAAACCAAGATTATGTAAATTATGAGAAAGAAAAGAACTCATCGTTACTCAATCATTGTACAATTAGAAGTAGGTAAGCGTTTCCATTTATATTTTTAATTAAATTAATAAAAAATATAGACATTAATTATTCCGTATCACCACATTTGTGTTCATACAAAAGCTCATTGTTATTATCCTATGGTTATTCAAATTTATTCATTTGTTTCAAATAATACAGAAGCTGTTTCTAAAGGTGATAATGAAGTAAGATTTACAATTATGTCCAGTATGTGAGTGTAGCGATCGAGGAAACGTTGAAAGTTTGTAGCCCTTCTTTACGCAAGGTATAATGCACTCAACAGTTTTGTAAAAGTCGAATGTTTTTTGCCGTAATTATCTATGAATAATTTCTTTCAATGAGTGAAATCAAGAATAAATGAAAAAAATTACTTATAATTGTGTATTCGAACAATGCAATATTGTAAAAAACAATGAAATTTTGGAACTGGATTAACAACATATACTTCATTCTGAGGATGTAAAACCATTCAAAAAAGAACTTAAATTCTGCACACGCTCCTCAGTCACACACAGACACTCGACGTAAAGAAGGAAAGGGGGGAGAGAAGGCCTCAGTCATACTTTGTCGCAATTGTTACGCAATAGTTACTTGACTGATATTACACCATAATTTTGAGACTAATGGTACACGGTAGTTATACGACTCAGGCTGTGCATAAATATGACTCATAGTAAATAATAATTATACGACATGCAAACACAATTTTCATATGACAAGTGATGTGACGGGGTGCATTCAATTTATAACACCCTTTATGTTTTTTCTCCGGATTGGAAACAGACAGAAACGTTTAGTTTATTATAAAATACGCGTGCACTTCTTGTGAACATTGATAAAGATGGCAGTACTGTGCATCACACAGAACTCTAGCAGCAGCAGCAAGTTTGAGGACTATTTTTAATACTTGAAATGGCGCATGGTGTTTGTGTCTGTGCTTCCATTGTGTTGAATGGCACTTTGTTTTGGGATTGAAATAAGGCATCCATATTTCATCTATTGTCAAATCAATTCAAAGAAAGTCCCATTCATACCGTCATCACGTTTCAACATTGTCTGGAAACATGCAAAACGTGCAGTTTATTGCTCGTCTGTCAGCATTTGTCGCACCCACTGGAGATTAATTTTGCATTTTCAGGTCTTCATGCAGGATTGTATACACAGTTCGCACGGAAATCCCAGCTGTACAGGCAATTTGGTACACATTCATTCGGGGATCCTCCACGACAACTTCCTCCACTGGCTCAATCATGTCATTAGACCGGTTGGTGCGAGGTTGAATCTTGGTTTGTTGCCACACGACAATCTGCCTTCTTTGAACTGTCGCACCAACGAACGCACATTGGATAAATCATCACACCATCAATACACGACTCGCTCAACTGACGATAAATTTTAATCGGTGTCACACCACTCAAATTGAGAAGTCGAAAGATCACGCGCTGTTCTTCTGATGAAAACGTTGCCATTTTAAGAATCAAAAACGTTCCTCACTCTCACTGCTGCCACTAGAGTTCTGTGTGTAATCTCTGTTGCGCATTTACAGCGAGTGAACACGTATTTTAAACAATGTTTTTTGTATGGTCCTCAGTTAGTACATGACTCACGGTACACAGAAGTACATGACTCCCACAACACATTACATGACTCGAGGTACACATTAATATGACTTGTGATTTACACAAATTATCTGACCCATGGTACACAATAACATAGCTAGTAGTACACGATAGTTACATACACAGCTACAACCTTAAAAGTTTGTGATTCGTTGTACCTTCTTATTATTGGACCAGTGCTACTCGTCCATAATAATGATATGGTACTTAACCCATTTACGCCGAGCGTGTTCATATGAACACAGTTGTTTTTGTACCCTCACAGTTTTTGTACCCTCTCGTGCCGAGCGTGTCCATATGATCACGCCTCATATTTCAAAAATTATATTTTATACAACTAAATGGATGTCATTTTTGTTTCTTTTACATCCATTTTACCCTTTATTGAAAGTTATAACAAATCTGAATACATTTCCTATTCTCGGCGTAAATGGGTTAACTTACCGTGACTAAATCCATGCCGAATCATTGCTCGCATCCATGACCAAAATCGTGCCCGAAGCCTCCATATGCAAAAACTCCGTGCCCAAAACGATGCCCAAATCCGTTGTGCCTGAAACCATGTTCAATGCCTATAAATGCTTCGGCTTCTGCTTCTGGGTCTGCCTCAGCCGAAGCTTCAGTATAGGCTTCAGGCAACGCCTAAATTTCAGCATAGGCTTCAGGCCCCGCCCGAGCTTCTGCATCAGGACGAGGAGCAGCAAGACGGAAGGCAGAAGCGACTGGGGCAGGCTTGACCTCTGAGACACCAAAGGCAAACGCAAACAACGTGAAAACCAGCAATAATTATTTCTAATTTTATTACTGAAAATTGCAGCTGAGTTTGGATAAGGTGAGGATAAACTTACAGTTTATTTATTATTAGCAAAAACCAATGTTAAGAGAAATAAATTGGAGTCAGGCATTGTCTAAAATAAATTTTATCGATAATAGTCGCATGAACAACCTAGCCTGAAAATAGTTAGAAATATCTACAAAAAATGACTAAATATTTTAATAGTATATTTTTACTGCTTGTAAACAGCAAAAATAACACGTAAACGTGTTGTTTAATGAAGTTAAAAATGAGTGAAAATAACCGTTATTAGGTATTAATATTTACAAAGTTTTGTTTCAAGATCAAGCTCACGTTTTTCCATTATGTACACGGGGCAGCAACATAACTTCCTTTTTATGGAAGGAACTTCATTCGAAAGGAGGAAGTTATGTTGCTGCACCCTGTATTTCTTGGAAACAAAATTTGTATTAGTAGACATTAACATGCCTTCTCAACCACAAAGCATCTAAAATTCAGACCTAACAGGTCTACAACGGACTTCTGCAGCGCGGCGAGTTGAAGGGTTTTGGGAGAGGGGAAGAAAATTCGAATATTAGAATATTTTCCCTGCTGCTATACTCCTGATTTACCGAAAAATATCAGAACACCATCAACAACCTGCGTTATATGTCTAACTATTGCATAAAAATTAAGCTTGTATATATTATATAATTATAAGTGCCTTATATGGCAGTTGGAGAAACAGGCTCACACATCTTGTTTCAGAATCTCTGGGGCTATGAGGCTTAATCTTGTGTAGGTATTCATGGTAAATGGGTTCACCTAATTCATTCAGTGTATAAACATGGACTCAGAAAAGCACTTTTGTGGATATTTATCCACACCATCGTGCTCAAGAGTTGAAATATAATTATGCAGTTCTAGTACAATTTTTATTTTTAGGAGTAACTTTAGAACAGTCAAATATATTTAACGCCACTTCTGAACATTTTTATCAATCTTTAAAAATAAGAGAGTGCCGGATCTTTGTGGCCACAGAAAAAGTACTTTATTTTTTTAAACTCTCGTGGGGTTCGGAGAACAGACGTCCCAAAGCCTCGCTGCAACAACGAGCCGCGATGCCGTCTTCACATGCCAGCGGGACGGGCGGACTCAAAGGGCGCAGTGTTCACCAGTCAGGCTGTTACTATAGTTAAAATCCTCTGCAACTCAGGAGATAGTCTGAGGACCAACGAAGGAATGGAGTGTTCTGTAGGAAGTAGGGCCGAAAACAGCATGTTTGCAAGACGAGATGCGCAGGAGAGAAACAAGAAACAGAGTCTCCCTAGTCAGGCTGGAAGCCCCAAGCTACACTGGGGTCGAAGACAGAAATATATTATTAGACATCCCCGGCTACCCAGCATGCGACGTATACAACATTGGGGTTCAGGCTCGACTAAGGTAATGCGCACCTAACCAGTCCAGCATCACTGCAGAACCGGAAGGTCGAAGAAGAAGAAAGCCAAGAGTTTATCACAGTCTTCCTCGCGATCCGTTACAATTATACTACAACAACATTAATGACTGACAAGTTACACGCCAGTTCTAAATGCGTATACGGAATCTAACCCCCAACACCCAAATTCAAGATTTTCGCAAGGAAGAAGCCCCAATAACCTGACTGGTCACTGCCGTTAGTGTCATGAAGACTTGTGAGAAAATTAATTGCAAAATTTAAGCAGAAGTTAGAGAGAATTAAATGCTCCTTACGGAGAGAGATAGCAAGAATAGTTAAAGGGTTCAATACGTCAGAAAATTTAGAGAAAGATTTCAAAGTGAGTACTATTTGCAGAGTCCTAGCGAATTGGTCTCTTTTTAAACGTCAGCAAGCTGGCTAGTACATAAATAAATGAAATAAATAAATCAACTTTATTCTGAAATATCACGGACTACAGTACAAATTCATGGTCCAAGTAATCGGATTTCACAATCTTAAAGCTAACCTCCCTCCAACGGCTAGTGGTGGCATTAATGTTAATCCTAATATCACCACAGTCGGTGAGTACAACAGTGCAAACGATTACTTTTTAGGAACGACTTAGAATTATAAATTACGAGGCACATCTGAAACTGCAACAAAGCGTTAACTTCGGAAAAAATATATACAGAGCAATGTTACAGTTTGAGTCCTCGTGGTAAGGCTAAAGTTTTTGAATTTGGCAATACAAGTCTGAGGGAAATACTAAGTTACGATTTTTAATTTACTGGTCGACCACTTAGTGTTGATACGAACAATCCATAGGATTTAGTTATTATTACAGATAACAGAAAACTCCAATGCGTTTAGTGAAATTGAATCTAACGAATCAGAGAAAAACTGAGAAATGAGAGCAAAGAATTGGAACATGTCGCAAATTATTAATGAATTATATCTCGATATTATTGGAGTTGTAGTAGACCGAAGTCTTTAGGTTTCATATTTAATTTTTGTAACAAAACATTTACGGACAATTGAATTTTATGATTATACTATAATCTCAACACTTTTTTCTTTAAAGTCGGTGGAAAAGTCTTCGACGAAGTATCCAAATCTACTCCACCTAAACCTGTTAATGTTGCAACGGGTTAATGCAACCCGTTTCATAAAAAAGCTTAACTGGTCTCCGATAGAACAAAGACTACTCATCCACAACGTCATATAAGTATGTTCTTCTATATATCACCCTCGAAGTTCTGCCAAAATTGTTTAAGTCCATCCACCCACTATCGAGGGTATAAAACCTAATCGAAGACACGATGTTAACATCAATTTCTGCTTGTCCAAGGCTGGACAAAGCGCTCTTCCAATTTCAGGTACATTGCTTTGGAATAAATTATCTATGCATTTGAAGCAAAGCCAGTCACATAAGAGTTTCAATTATGGAAGTTTTAAACTGTTGGGAGCACTTAGAGACAAAACCAAATCAATATAGATTGTAACTCAAGGTAATGAATATGACAGACTCAATCCTACAAACTAAAGGATAGTTGAAACAAAGGTCAAGCAAAATATTTAGAGTTACGACTACTGACGGCCTGGGCAGAGACTCCAACTCGTCCTCTTTACGGCTCCCTACTTCCTGTTTAGCACAGTGCCCGACCATCCTTCGTCGAAACGAACGTACTCCTTCGAAACGAACCACCTACTAACTCCATCCTTTAATCCCACTACACCTTATTTACAAGACCCATTGTCCCAACTGAAGTGTCGACTAAAGCAACCTATTCAGTGGAATTTTCCACACGCTCATATCCAGTGTACTAGACTCGTTCCAGCTCATTCTTCAAGTTCGAGGTCGACCTCATGTAATCTTGAGTTATAACATTCACATAGGATTGTGAAACTGTACGAAATATTTGCATAGAGATCGCAGTCTCTGGTCTCCTACCCGATGATGAGATAAAATGGAAAAAATTTAATGTAAACCTACAAAAAAATTAAATGTTTTAGATATATTTATATATATAAATATTGTAAAAAATATTTATGCAGGATGAATTCATCCCATCCGGGTGTAGAGGTGCATAAACTGAAATACAAAAGAAATGAGAAATCTTTTATTCATCTTGAATGAATACCAAAATCAAGAAGACATGATCACAATAAGTATTTTGCGATAAATATATCTCCTTTCACAATACAGCTATGAATTATACATGTTCTTGGGACAAAATAAGGTATCAAAATTATTATTTGGGTTCAATTCATAAAGAAAGTATACGGGTGATGTTACATTAATCGTGTTAGGACTCAAAGCAGTTAAACTTCTAGTTTAAGCACAGATTAACTTTGCACTTTTTACACTCAACGTTGGTTTTTCCACTGCAGTTTGCTCTCTTGCAGCGATTTCTTTTTTCGTCAATCCTTGGAAATGTCAAATTCCATCTTTCTGGACTGAAACTGTCGGGCGAGTGCAGCTCTCCTTAGGTGCAGAACAAGATTCTTCAATTGAAGAAGGTCTTCCTCTTTTCCTTACATTACAAAGCTTACCTGTTTTCATTAGGTCATTGGCAATTAGGAGTTTGAAAGCAGCTAATGACAGAATATCCTTCTTCTCTGCATTGAGGCTTGAGGCATTACGTCCATACAGGAGCCAAGAGTTTATCACAGCCATATCCACCATGTGTAGTGCAAGCCTCATGTAGAACTTCTTCGCCATCAGATGTAGTTTGTAGAGTGCAATGAGTTGATCTTCAAGGTCAACTCCTCCCATTGATTGCTTGTATTGCTTGACAATGTCGGTGCATTGCACTTCGATTGTTGTCTTACAATTTGAATCAAAACGAGAACCTGTGGTCATTTGTTCAGCTTTAGCAAACCTGAAAATTGTATAGACTTCTTTATTATCGCAGCATTTCACGTACATAGTTTCGGAATTATCTTGTGTAAGTTTTGCAGTTTCAAAGGCTCCTCTTCCTTTTTTCGTGATTTGCTCCTGACCTTTTACGTCTTGTGGCAACCCATGTAATCTTGCAGTTCTCACTGTTCCACAGTACCATATTCCACGTCCTGCTATATGATCTAGAAGTGGTAGTGAGGTGACACAATTATCAAAGAAAAGAAGATGGTTCATATTTACCGGAATGAATTGAGCAAGATGCAACACAAAATTGCACTGGGTTTCCAGTTTGGTACATCAGGGTCATCAACTGGTTCTATCTTGTTAGACTATGGAATGAAATCGTATGTCATACCACATGCATCTGCTAAAAGAAAGAGCTTATACTCCTATTTTTTGGGTTTGCTTGGAATGTTTGCTCGGCTGACGATCTCTCTTTGAAAAAAAAACAGTTGTTCATCCACACAAAAACTTTTAATTTTTGGGATAGCCTGAAATTTAGTCCGCAAGAGATCAATCATAGGCCGAACCTTGAAAAATTTGTCATTGCTAGCAGTATCTTTCACGGAGCTGTTTACCAAATGAAAATTCCTTTTGATTGCTTCGAATCTATTTCTGCTCATTACGCTACCAGCTAGGTTTGCAATTGATGCTAACTTCCTACACCAACGCATGTGTGTGCTTGTAAGTTTGCTAATGAAGAATTGACATACCAATCCAAGGTATTGTTCCATTTCTTTTTTGGTAACTTTCAAAGGTTTGTTGATATCATTTCTTTCTCAAACTACTAAATTTAGGAAATTATCCAACGGAAAATGCTTGAAATACTGCTCAGGAGAAAAAACTTCATGGCAACAGGGTAAATCAGGTCCTAACTATGTAGGAGTGACTGACACATCGTCCTGAACAGAAGACCACTGGCGTTAAAGATTGCGTTTGCTTGCTCTGCTCTGCCTTGGAAATGCTGGTATGGGGCTGTGTATTTCAATAACAATTGATGATTCTTCTTCAATCTCTGTAAGCTCACTTTCAGAAGCTTTGCCATAGTCTGAAATATGAGGAACAAAATAAGATCACTTATGAAACTATATATAAAATTAAAAGCATGTAATTCAAAAACAAAGGATCGTAAAATGCAAAACATTACAGAAACTTAAATTCTGGGTGTGTAGATTTATACCTGGTTCATTTTCTTTCCTTCAATATACAATGAAGTCAAGGTCTGCAACATCATCATCAAAATCTTCATAGCCATCCCTTTCATCGCAATTTAAAATAATTGTGACTCCATCTTAGACACTCTGGCTTCCACAGATCTTTGAGTGAACGAAACATCTGCAAATTAAAAAAATGTAGGATAACAATGAAGATACATGAAAGAAATATGTGCATTGTTTGAGTATATGAAAATGTTTGTAGTGGTAGCATAAATAATATGGTTACCTAAAAAATGACTGAATGTATTTTCTGTAAATATATAGAAAATAGTACTATGAACAGAATCTCGAAGAGATTCACCAATTTTGTTGTATTTCACTTAGGTATCATAGCTCAAACGTAATATCTTCCATTGAAATCACTCAATTGCCCATCTACATGATTCCCTCTTAAAGCATAGATGTGACGAATTTGTCATCCCACTTTGAGACCATTTTATTTACAATTCCAGCCATGAAATCCCACCTTTTTCAAGCATAAACGTTTCATATGTGTATTAAACATCATGTTCAAATTATTATACGCATGCAGCTCACCTGATGATTCGTTCATCTGGGTATAAATAACGCCAAAACGAGAGCTAAAAAGCATACGTCACTCCTCTGCACTTTTTGTGTTGCAGCTGATAAGCCAATGCGAAAAATGATGTCTGAATGTAAATAAAACATGTTCCGTACTCGTCACACTTCTTTGCTAGATTTTACGCTCCTAATTACTGGCGCTATAAGCATTTCATTTCACTGTGACGAATTCGTCACAGCCAGACATAAAGGGTTAAGTAATCTCAACAGTCTTAATGATGTTCCCTGGAAAGCTTTTCGAAAGAGACGGTAACGTACGAACATGAAATAACGGCAAAAAACTAATACCGAGAAACTTCAAGACATCATAAGCCATGAACTTCTTTGCCGTTAAAATTGCTGCAACTTGAAACCAGCTACCCAAAAATATCGTTTCTGCTGGCACTGTCAACATATTAAAAGATTATCTCGCCCAATACGGTATTACGAACCCCACAGTATAATAACGTATTAATTCTATATCCCTAACTCCCAGGGCCAGTGTATGAGTGTGATATATGCGCGTGACTGAAAAGCCTGTGCGTGGGTAAAATGGGTGTACGTGACTGAATTGACTTACCTGGTTAAGGTGTACGTGCATCATTGATGCCTTTACTGTAGACGGCATATGACTTGGGTCTCGATCCAAGAATGAGCTAAAATGCTCGTTCTTATTGCCTCGTTATATTCTATTCTATTTTATTCTAAATTTCCTACTTATAGAATTTGTGGGGCTGAGTTTTATTCTCAATGTTGTAAAAACAGAAACAACTATGTCGTAGAAGTTTGGATCAATATGAATATTCTACAACAAAATTTACATTCATTTAACTCACCTAACTTATTTAGCATTGTATGAGAGTTACAAGGGTTTACACAGTGAAAAAACATGCCACTCTTCTCAAAAACAGATGAGTAACAGATTTAAAACCGTTAAATTCTGGATAACAGTTTGAAGCTCAGTTACTCTGTGAGCTTATTGATGCAGCAAAGTTGCTTATGGGAGCAAAAATTAATGATGCATTTTTATGAACAGTAGTCGGTCAATTGACTTTAGGATCCATCAGAAATGTGGCTTTCAACAGAAGTAATTCGAGCTGGTAGATGATAGGTAGAATAGAATATAGTAAAATAAGGCAAAGAAATGAGCCTTTTAGCTCATTCTTCCCTCACCGTCGAAAGTAGAGTGTAGGTAAATTGCGGCAATTTTAACAAGAATGAAATTGGGATGTCTTGAAGTTTCTCATTATTAGTCTTTGGTCGTTGTTTCTGGTTTGCACGTTACCATCTCTTTCGAAAAGCCCTTCCGGGGTAACATCGTTAAGACCGTTGAAATTACTTAGAGGTCTCAATAAGTTGGCCTCGTAGTCGTCTTTATTCTAGGGAGAGAAGTTCAAGTTGTTGAAGACGTTTTCTGTAGCTGAGATTGCAGAGCCCTGGAATCATTTTCGTTGCTTTACGCTGAATTTTTCCATTTTATCAATAGGTACTATTCGTAGGGTTCGTGACCAGAGTTGCACTTCATATTCCAAAAGGATTGCACTACATATTCCAAACAATTTGTACCGCATATTCTAAATGAGTTGCCTTGTATATTGCAAATGAATGAAAATATTTTGCAAGCCGAAGAACGTAGTACCGCTGAAATCCATCGCAGAATGAGCAGTGACAACTTGATCTATGAGAGTCGTGTTCGGATATGATAAAAAATTTAAAGAAGAGGTAACCGACGTCGACAAAGAAGGTGGAGAAAGGCGCACTCTGTTGCTACCCTGGCGTAGTTGAGCATGTTGATCAAGTGGTCACCACCAAACAAAGGTTTACAATCTGTGAACTATCTGAAGAATTTCCAGATATTTTCAAGTGTGTTTTGTACACAATAGGATGCCTGTGTCAACCTAAAGTCGATGAACTTTTCCTATCACAAAAAACTGTGCACAACTAGTGGCGATTGGACTAGAACATAATCAGACAGCAATAGATATTCTTCCTACGTCATTAGCATAGAGTAAACTGTATTTAACTATAAACTGACAACACACACAACAAACTGTGTAGTGTGGGCGATGTACGTCACAACAGATGCTGTAGCTGTGTATCACAACAAATGCTGTAGCTGTGCATCACAACAGATACTGAAGCCGAATGTCTCAACAAATGTTATAGCTGTGCATCACAAAAGATGCTGCAGTTGTGCATCACAACAGATACTGCAGCTGGGCGTCACAACAAATACTGCAGCTGGGCGTTACAACTGATGCCGCAGCTGAACATCACAACAGGTACTGCAGCCGGGCGTCACAAATGATGCTGCAGTTGGGCATCACAACAGATACTGCAGCCGGGCGTCACAACAGATGACGCAGCTGTGCGTAACAATAGAGGCTGCAGCTGTGTGTTACAACAGATGCTGCAGCTGCAGATGTGTACAGCTGTCACAACAGGTACTGTACTAATGCCGCATCTGACGTCAAAAGAAATACTGCAGTTGGGCATCACAACTGATGACGCAACTGTGTGTCACAACAGATGTTGCAGCTGTGTGATTCAACAGATACTGCAGCTGGGCATCACAACAGATACTGTAGCTGGGCGTCACAACAGGTGCTGCAGCTGTGCATCACAATAGATGCTTCAGTTGAGCATCACAACAGATGCTGCAGCTGCGTGTCACAACAGGTACTGCAGCTAGGCGTCACAACAGATACCGCAGCATGGCGTCACAACTGATGCCGCATCTGGGCGTCAAAACAGATACTGCAGATGGGCGTCACAATTGATGACACAGCTGTGTGTCACAACAGATGTTGCAGCTGTGTGATTCAACAGATACTGCAGCTGGGCGTCACAACAGATACTGTAGCTGGGCGTCACAACTGATGCCGCAGTTGTGCATCACAACAGATGCTGTAGCTGCGTGTCACGACAGATACTGCAGCTGTGCATCACGGCTGACGCCGCAGCTGTGCGTCCCAACAGATGCTACAGCTGTGTCTTGCAACATATGCTGCAGCATTTTTTCACAACAGATGCTGCAGCTGTGTGTCAAAAACGATGCTGCGACACTACGTCACAACAGATGTTGCAGCATTGTGTCACAAGAGATGGTGCACCTGTGTGTCACAACAGATGTTTCAGCTGTGTGTCCTAACAGATGTTGCAGATGTGTGACACAACAGATACTGCAGCTGGGCGTCACCACTGATGCCACAGCTGTGCATCACAACAGATGCTGCAGCTGCGTGTCACAACAGATACTGCAGCTTTGCGTCACAACAGATACTGTAGCTGGGCGTCACAACTGATGCCGCAGTTGTGCATCACAACAGATGCTGTAGCTGCGTGTCACGACAGATACTGCAGCTGTGCGTCACAACAGATACTGCAGTTGGGCGTTACAACAGATTCTGCAGTTAGGCGTCACAACAGATGGTGTATCCGCGTGTCACAACAGTTTTGTCAGTATTTTGTCACAACAGATGCTTCAGCTGTGTGTCACAACAGATGCTGCAGTTGTGCATCACAGCATTGTGTCACAACAGACATCTGTCAAGTAGTAGGAAAAACTTGAATTTTTGGACCAACTGAATTTCGATTTATATCAAGTATCAGAAAATGTCTACTTCTCGAAAAATGCTTATTAATAGAGATGTCTATTTTTTAGAAAATGCCTAAATATTTTGCAAATATATAACAATTAAAAAATGTTTAATATTTTCACATAAGTCTTATATTTGGAAATGAATAATTTCCGCAAAATAACCCATTGTTGATGTCTGTCAAATTTTGATTCTCTTCAATTCATTCATTGAGGAGGGACTACAATTCTCTTTTGAATCGTATCGCGTATACATAGAGTTGAAAACTTCGTGAACATAACGTAGGACTTTATCTTTTTGAATTATTGAAAACATGACCACAAAATGTTTTTGAGTAATCCAGCTTGTCGCATGAAATCATATTTATGTCACGGAATTTTGTTCCTAAAATTACGTAGATGCATTGCAAGCAGTCTCTAACTTGCAAATGAAAACGTATATCTGTGATCAGATGATTGAGTCTTCTTATTGCTCTCCATATAAGTGTTTTACGTATCACACGTTAGAGCTTGGCAAACAGGAAATAATTCTTAATTTTTCTACTACCTCGCTAGTGTTGAACAAATATCATGGTTCGTCATAAACAACGTCGCATTTTTTCTCTAAATCATGAATGCATGTTCTAAAACAGGAAATTTCAGTACTCCCGCCACTGTACTGCTTATACTATTATGCTATCAGCATAAAGGACTATGTTCAAGTGTTAGTACTTTCTGGTTTGTGACTTAATTAACTCCTAGGTTACGACCACAGTGTAGGCACGACACACCATCCTATTTTTACTAGTATATGAGTAGTATTTACCTGTATATGATTATTATATGAAGGGTCTATAGATTGAAGCTACCAATGGAGGCCTATGTAGTAACTAATTTTAAAACTATCTACTGCCTACAGCAACAACATTAAGAACTCTATCGTAAAACTATTTGAGTGTGTTTTTGTAACTTTGTATTTAATTAATTTATTCAGTAGAAGTTTTAAATGTTATTATATACCTAAGCAATTTCCATGAAAAAAGAGCTCTGTCCCGTGTGGGGGCTTGACTGGGATCATTTTTCTAAATTTGTACCACTGACGAATCCCGTGTGAACTTCAGGTAAAAGCTTATAGTCAGCATAGAATCAAACTTAGATTTGAATGAACAATTTGTAAATATAGGAAAGTCTTTGCAACTTAAGGGTAGTGAGTTGCAGAATTATGTAGAAATAAATGTACGAGTCCAGCACATCGAGAGACAGGAGCGTTGTATGGCGAGGAATGCATGAGTGAGAGAAATTGAGAAGAAAAGAAGAAAAGCAAAAAACAGCACGAGACTGAGTGCACAAGAACTTGAAAACAAATATCTTTTTTACACATTTCCTGCGAAGTCACCCACCGGTGGGTCACTCAGGTTTGGTTCTGTAATTTTTTCAAAGCATTCTAGGGATTATGTGTACAAAGTAAAGATTTACACAGGCTAGGCAATTGCAGGAAACGTGTTAACCAGAGAACTACAATAGAGTTGTCAAAATAGACCGAGGGAGAAGATGTGGATTTATTTCTACGAACCTATATGAAAGAGTGCAGAACTAGTTCTTGGTTGGAGGAAATGGTCCTGACTGCACTTCAAAACTTTTTTGCTGACACCTCTGTACCTTGTCTCATCAATACTCTTTCTCCAACTACTCGTTATCAGTCTATCAAACAAAAAATGTTGAAAACTTTTTCTCCGACTGTATGACTGCTTTAGCAAGTTTAAAAATAAAGAGCAAGGCAATGAGAGTTTTTATAGAATAGAATAGAATAGAATAAAGCAATAGGAACGAGCCGTTTGGCCCATTCTTGGTTCAATACCAAAGTCCCATGCCGTCTAAAAATAAATCCATCAGTCATGCACGTACACCTTAACCACGTAAGTCAATTTAGTCGTGTGCACACATGTCACTCACGCACAGGCGTTTA
>VCRD01001122.1:0-64615 GCA_006783055.1 Trinorchestia longiramus
ATATCGTTAGTGGAGTCCAAAACAAGTGTCGAAAGTTGACGTGCCCCATGCTAATAAAGGTTGATTGTAGGAGATTTTAATTTATTTAGGCCACATGTTTAGATTGTTAGCTTTGATTTGATATGTAAATAAAGTTTGTGGGATGAATAGATGAGAAATAATTACGTTAACCGGAAGGTATAAATATCGTTAGTGGAGTCCAAAACGAGAGTCGATTATTAGCGTGCCCCATGCTAATAAACATTGGTTGTAGGAGGTTTTAATTTATCCAGGTCACATGTCTAGATTGTTAGCTTTGATTTGATATGCAAATGAAATTTGTGGGATGAATAGTTGAGAAATAATTACGTTAACTGGAAGGTATAAATATCGTTAGTGGACTCCAAAACGGGTGTCAAGGAACGGCGTCCCCCCAAGTGCGGGTGGTTAAGCAAGGGGCGTTAATTTATAATTATTCAGTGAGAGGATGTTATTAGCTTTAATTTGAGACCAAAATGAAGGTCTTACGATGTATAGAACGTAAATAATTAACGAAACTGTTGTTTCAAGATTTTTTCTGGAGATCTCAAGATTTTTAAGTTCGGGTCAAGTTCGGTGTTGAGATCGGTGTCGAGATTTTCCTTCCGGTCTGTGCGTGAGTGTTATGTGTGCACATGACTAAATTGACTTACGTGGTTAAGGTGTACGTGCATGACTGATGGATTTACTTTAGACGGCATGGGACTTCGGTATTGAACCAAGAATGGGCCAAACAGCTCGTTCCTATTGCCTTATTCTATTCTATTCTATTCTATTCTGAATACGACAAAACGATACAAAATGGGCGAATAAGTTGAAAAAATTTCAATTAACTATGTCAAATACATGGTAAGTGCAAATTACGAAACATGGAGACCATATCCGATCATTCATACATCAGTAAATAATATTTTGAAGTCTACGACTAGCCCAAGTTTCACTTAAAAAATTCCCTAGATTCAGGGAGGTTGTCTGGAAAAACAGAAAAATCCGTAAGTATACTTCTCGTATTTTTTTCGGTGATCCAGACACGATCATTATTTCTATTAATCAAATAGTTATTTCAATTAAAGCCTCTAAATTTAAATACACAATTGATTTCTAAAGAAATTTCTTAGCTTTATTTTCCACTCCCGTAACTCAGTAGAGCTAAATATTTGTTTTAAAATTATGTCAAGATAAAACAAGGCAGTTGAAGACGCGCTAATGGAACAATAAGCGACCAACAGCACAACAAAGTGAACACTTTTTAAACTTGCTGCTGTGTCAGGTAAGCTAAGTTGCATGAACACGTGCGTACCTGAAGTGCTTGAAAGCAACGTGTCCACAGGTTCAGAAAGGTGTAACTTGCAGGAAAAAAGGGTAGGAACTCTTATCTCTAAAGTACAAATAGTGAAAGTTTACATTGATGTTAGGTGATGCTTATCTTCTTTATCTTTATCTTTGTCAATTTTTAAAGTTATTAAAATCCTCAATAACTTTTATTGTATTATTTTAAGTAACCTGAAAATTTACAAAATAGTTTAGTTACATTATGTCTACATTTGGTTAAAATTTAAGAAAAATTGATATCCTAGTTTTTAAGATTTGGAAGTTTAATTACTTGTTCCGTAATTATGGACGGTACTGTATTTCGTATCGCTCACCGACAACCGATGAGCGATAAAGAGGTATGAATGTAGGCCAGGAGGACAGTATGAGATAGTTAATTTAAGGTTTTTGAACCATTCCAATAATGCCTCATTATCCTCTTCATGAGGTGCCAGTCGGCATAGCCGAGTTGCACCGCGGTGTCGCGCTTGTCCTCCCTTTATAAAGACATCAAGGTGATGATGCCTGGTCTTGTCGGTTATCTTTGCCCAGCTCTGCATATGTATGTAGATATATATGTGTATACATTTATATACATATAAAAGTATTTCTTAACTTGATTTGTTGATTTATAAATACGTTAGGTCTTTACATTTCTACAAACATCAACCTGTTTAAAATAAAGCATTTTCAAATTTAAAGTTGTTCTAAGTGTGTAGCTGTATTTCAAGAACGATAATTTGAAAACAGATACATACGAAGGTGACCTTCATATTGAAAATGGATGAAAGTAATTTTAATAATATTCAAAGCCTTATTTAAGGAATGATTTTCAAAATAACTAGTAGTTAAACTGGTTTCCTAAAATTTGCGTATAAAAAGATACGAACTGGTTAACTACACACAGATAACACAATGCTATGCTTTTGATGTAAAAGAAGAGCTTTTTAAGCTTGTAAAAATTCCTGTTCTATCACCACTTACTAACACAGTAGCTCATGGTGGCGTTTTCGACAAGTTGCTTAGGATTATTGAAACAAAACAAGCGTCAAAACAAACAAATCAATGTTCTGCAGAAACATTTGTTGACACGAATAGCTACGTCAGCAACACATGCTTTAGATGGTACGTATTGCTAAACCTACGGAGTAACCTATCACACAATATCGATATCCCAAGGATATTTTATAAACATTGGAAAACATAATGACAGACCATGCCGTCAAACTTCAATGGAGACATTGATTAACGCGTATGCTGAGCATTCCCATGAATTCTATTATCCTGAGCGAACAACCATGAAACTAGAACTCGTGACCTCAATGTTACGCCGTTACTGTGAAGAGAATTATTGATCTCAAAGTTACCTTGTTACCGTAAATAGAACTTTTGACCTCAATGTCACCATTACCATAAACAGAATTCTTCACCTCTATGTTACTCCGTTACCGTAAATCGAATTCATGACCTCAGTGTTACCCGTTGTCGTAAATAGAATTCTAGACTTGAATGTTACCTCGCTACCGTAAATATAATCCAATGTAAATATAATCTCAATGTCACCTTGTTACTGCAAGTACATACGAGTATAATTGAAATATAAACGTAATACTTGGAAAAAAAATTGTACGTCGCTATTTTAACTTTTATTCATATTTTCCACTAATCTACTGTACTCCTGGGATAAACAAATATGATGAGTTTACCTTACATATCATTCATACATTCAATCAAAGTATAGGCTTCAGAATTTGTTCTAGCCAGGGACTACTATAAACAGGACGTGCACCGCCATCTAGCTGACTACGGTAGCGGAGGCCAGTTCACTAAGCTCAGTTATCCTCCATCTGTCACAGTGCGAACATTGTCGTAGTCTGTCGCTCGGTTTGAATCGGACATTGTTGTTTGTTTCGAAGCACATTGCTGGATTTCTAAGTGGATACTGTTTCTTTACAAAGTTTATTGCTAATTATATGTATTAAAAATGCCGAACACGTGTGGGGTTGTGAACTGTCGGAGTAATTACAATAAGGAGAACAGGCGCCGCACAGTATCTTCAATGTGCCTGCTTCATGTCTGCTTTCTCCAAAACTCACACCACGCCCGGCGAGAGTTGAAGACCAACAACTAAGGTATTTTCTTCAGAAGGATAAGATTACTTCATTTGATGCTTTCAAACCTGAACGTAACCTGCAGAAGCAGTACAATAAATTGATTATTTCAAGATCGAAAGAAAGGCTTGTGTGTTTGTTCATGACCGATAACTTCAATGAATGCAGCCTGTCTGTGATTGTCGAAAACAAGCCCACTTTGTGTTCCCATCTAACGCTCAGTGCGTTCAAGAACGGCATTAGTACTACTGTTTAAGACACTTCATCCCAACAATGGTTTGAGATCGTATACTCAGTTCGACGAAACTGTGCGTTTGGCAATGCACTATGACATCCAGTTTGACAAAACGATCCAAAATGTTGTCACTCTTCTTCAAGCTCACATCAACCTGTGTCGACACCGAGAAGGAGAAAAAGTTGGTATTTTTGACACGTCAGTTGTAACTTTTATTACAGAAGCCGTTCTCCGTGAATGATTATTGTTTTTCTCTTCAATCATACCCAAAGTGTAATTATGAACAGCTCAGAGACTTTTTGGTGCTGCCATGCAAACGCAAGCTGCAGTACATCAGTTCATCTATTGACAAGGACCAGGTGCTGAGGGAAACCTTTGACAAAGTCCAGACACTGCAGCAGAAGAATGTGTTTCTATTGGTAGATGAAGTACAGATTCACCCAACTGTTTAATTTTCTGGTGGGTTGCTGAGTGGCATGGCCGAGAACAACCGAGACTGTAAGGCCACTTCTATGCTGCGTGTCATGATGAAGTTGCTGCACAAAGGACCAAGTCTGATGATTTCAGTGGAATTGACTTTGACTGTCCAAAGATGTTCCGTCGTCTGGCAAATGTTCTATTGAATGGACTCCACAACCTAGAGAAAGACCAGCAGAAGAAGGCAGTCCTTCTTCAGACCTCTGTAAAGAAAGCATGGTTGGCTGACTAATCGCTGCAGTTTGGTAGGTTTTTGCTTCTATGTCTGTTTGTTTTTATATGCGTGAATGTTTGTATGTTTGGTTGCTTGCATTGGAAAAGGTTTAACTATAATCAATTTGTAAAGTCTAAAACTGCAGCAACTCGGCTTTCTATAAAGTGGTCACTAAGCTCATACAATAATACACGTTAAGTCCGGTTAAAATTGGTATTTCGAAGCATTACAGTGTTTTAAACCATTTAAAATTCACTGTAAAACCTTATTATCTCTTCTATTGCTTGAAAGAAGTAATTTTTGATCAATTTGTCCAATAAAAAATGTTATGTTACTAAGAATGCAATGGCCTTCGCTAGCGTAGTCAGCAACATGGCGGTGCACGTCCTGTTTATAGTAGTCCTTGGTTCTAGCGAAATTCATCCTCATAGACACTAAGATTGCGTTAAGATTGAAAACTGATGAAACATCTTTATCGAAATGCTGTGTTTGGGAAGTTATAGTACACTGTTGATAACACATTCTTTGTGTATTCGATTTCATTAATATGCTCTATCTTTAGATTAAAGATAGTGAAAACTCGGCCAGAGACTGACTTCCAAATTTTTCCAGGTTTCACATTGAAATTTTCTCAAAATATTGAAAATCTTTAAATTGAAATTAGTCCAAATATCGACTGATGAGAGCGAAAAACTGCATGTCCTACAATAATTTTCTCAATGACTCCTCATAACCAGCCTGATGCTGTGAGTATTTTTTTCAAGTTGATTGCCCTCCAAATTGTAGGAAAATATCTTCATTTATACTACATGTCGTTGAGATCTTGAGAAGGGAAATTTTGTGAAATCAGAATTTTATGAAAAAAGTAGTTCATTAAGAACAAGCGTGCTGCCAAATTTACCTACTGTCTGCTAGTGTCCTAAAACCAATATTAACCGGGGCCGCTATACTCCCACGCTTCCTAGCTAAACTAGTAGTTTTCAGTGTTCATCTAAAAATTTTGACCACAAGTAATTGACTAATATAAACTTTTGACAAGCCCTTTTAATAGATGTCAAAATATTTTAAGTAGAACAAGTTATAATGTGCTGGTGAAATTGAGCAACTCTGGTAAGTTTACCACGATAATCTTGTGTTATTCAAGCTGGTTATTATAGTCCATAAAACAACCCCTACGATTAAGATAAAGTTACAATTACTGTTTTAAAGAAGAAGCTGAAGCTACACACTTTCATCACATATTCTTTTTCTAGTCACATTATTCAATTGGAAGGTTGCTTTTACCTACCCAAACCATAACATGCAGCAAAATTCTCAGACAAAAATTTATTTTCTTCAATACCATTTGTTTTCAAGCATGTGTTTAAATTCGTCATCATTTTGCTTGTCATCTTTTGCTTGCACTTTCTGATGAAACACATCATTCTGAAGCTCAGAAGCACGAACACATTCACGACTTCCAGAAACTTCCGTCGCGATGTCCACAGATTCCCAACGAGCACCTGCTACCACAAGTAGAATTTCAACTAGCCTTAAACTTTCAGAGAATTTCCCTAAAAATATCAAAGTTTAATCTAAGGAAAGATGTTCAAACATATGAATACACATACTCGTATTATTGATTGTTTTGTGCCACTCGCACTTTAAGCATAATGTAGGTGCAGCGTTAGTTATGAAAATCCTCATTTAACACGTTGACTCCGATTGCCTGATTGGTGTAAAACTTTACTTTGTACGCATAGTCACTAGAAGGATCTGAAAAAAATTACAGAACCTAACCTAAGTGGTACACATACGTACCACTTCGGAGTCAACGTGTTAAATTATTCTTCGAGTCCATACGAATATCTGTTTTCTGAAAATGAACAAGTAGTGCACATTTCTCGAGATTTATTGATTAATTAAAGAAGTTTGACACCTAAATTTTTCATTTATCGATAAAAAGACAGCTGCATTTAAATGTTTGTGCATTGATCAGGGAAAAAATACTTGAGAAATTCATGCTAGCATAGATTAGGCTTTGGGAGGAATTTTTACAGAATATAAATTAGTGTTCACAGGCTAGCAGTTTTTGTTGACATTTTACAAACTTCAATTTTGATGGCTTTGTTGCAGTATAAGTTGTGCAACATAAAACGTATTATCAGAGATGCACATTTCAGACGCATAATTCAGCCTAAATATACGAACGTTTTTCCCCAATTAAAAATGTTTTTCCCCAATTAAAAATTTTGTTTCCAAGCTTTCATTTTTTGACTTATGACGAAAATATTTCAATAATGATGATAGTTCAATCATGCGGATAGTTCAATAATGATGATAGAATTTCAATAATGATGATAGTTTTAGCTCTTATTTTCTAACTTATGAAAGAAATTTATTAGTAATGATGATATTTAAGTTTTTTTAAATCAGGAACATGTGTTCATGTATATGTGCATCACAGTGACAATGAACATTGCATGGATAACAACGATCCTTTTCTATAATTTTACTGAAATTTTCGTAAGATCAAGCGATTGTTCTCCATTTCTACTTTTCTTTTAGCGCCAAAACGCAAACGCCAGAATTTGCTGAAGTTCTTATAAATGGTATGATTCCCCATAAGGGAAAACTGAATTATTGAGCCGAAATTAGGCCACCCTAAGTCTAAATTTTTTCTCTCTGAGATGACCCCCAGTGTTGGAGATACACGTACCCTTAATTGGACCGCCTTAACTTGCTTGCCTTGCTTGTGGTCTGGAGCCGAGTCGAGACTGTAAAGTTTAAGGGAAGCGTATTGCTAATTAAAAATTACATACGCTGGTAAAAGGTTATAAATTAAGCTCGTGTACCTAGAAGCATTAAACAATGGAATTCAGAAAAAGAATACTACGCTGCAGCATTTTAGAGTCTGAGTCATTTCACGCAGTGAGGCTCTGCTTTCGTTCTTATCTGATTGTTAACTTCAATGAAACATTGATTTTACCAAGTATCAGGACAATATTTCATCATGGACTGCACATGTCCTGTGAGACTGAGTTATCTAAAGACATCGTTGTCTCATTTCGGCCGAAAATGTTATATAATACAGTTAATGAAGAAAAACTGAAAAATAATAGCTTATAATAAATACTGTATAAAAACTAATTATATTTTCACTCAATAATTTTTTCTAATGAAATTTACGTTGTTACATTTGTCGATATAGTTGAATAATAAATTGAAATTACCTTCGTATATGATAACTCCATCGATATGACAAATCAGCCCTAATCCTGAGCCTGCTACTCCACCAATGTTAGAGTGTTTCAGTGTACACAGTATACACGTGTTTTATGTTGATTAAAAGTTTAACTTTTGAATAAATATGACATCAACTAATACTAGATCATAAACATCCAGGAAGAAATTGATTCACGCCTCTAATTTCGAAAATGCTATGGAAGTTCCTCATTGCCTAATGGATCATTCACCAGTAGTCTAATAACATTTATCGTATTTGATCGCATATAAGACGCACGGGCACATAAGACGCACCCTCATTTCAACAGGTCAGATTCAGGAAAGAAACACCTGCGATCACATATAATGTATAAGACGCACGGTAAGCTGCAATTCAAGAATGAGCTCGTACTTGCGTACTCGATAATGAAGGAACTTCCTCACCATTGGCATGAAGAATCCTGAAGGTGCTGGTGTGGGTGTCCACCAGCAAGCGACTGTGGGTGGATCTGGTGCTGAAAAAATGCTTTGTGTTTGATCCAGAGAGAGAACTGGAAGGAAGAAATTTTTTTTCAATTACTAGAAAGTATGTTACGGCAAATTGTGTAAATATTCATTGCTAGAATAAAATATAAATGTGAGATATTTTAATGATAAACTACAAATTTTAAAAAAGCTTCAGTGTTCCCCTTCTTTGAATGTAATTTATTGTTCTCACTTTGTATAGAAGTAATGCAAAATAAATTTTTTTCTATGCGCAAACGAAACTATTGGGGATATTTTCTTGTTAAAATATGAACTACATGTCCTTCTCCAAGCACATGAACTACATGCACTTATACAAATTTTTCTAGCAATTGACAGAGTACAAAAAATTTGCGCATTACGTATTCAATGCACACAACTACGGAGATTATTGAAAATTACCTCTCTCTCTGTTGTAGGAGTAGAAATTCTATAAATAAAATGCTGTGTAATTAAACCACTTCATTTAGACTCTCATGTGATATTTACAGCTTTTTATGTGTTTCAAAGCTAACAGATTTTTCTGGGTGCAAGTTAATGAAGCACGAAAACAAGATTTTTTCCCCCGGAGGCAGAATATATTTTTTGGAGATAGCCCTCAAAGACGAGCGTCAATGTGGAGTTATAGGTGTTCCGTTGGCTAATTTGAATAATTTGCGAGCAGCGTGAAGCACTGGTAAATTATTGTGATAAGTGTTTCGGGAATATGAAAGTTCTTCATAAGTCTGTGCTCAAAACGATTTGTAAAGAGAAAGACAAGCCAAAATAACCCAATAATGAAGAAGTTCAACAATTAATTTCACTATAGTCGTAGAGCGACGTGGGGATCGACTGCAATTGTTGTTAATTATGGAGAAACAAATACATCAATAGATGCCCCAAGTTTTCCTCGTAATTTACAGACATCATTAAGACGTTTTAAAAACATAAGCTCCTTGAATTACACTACCATGTTCTTGCACGAGTGCATTCATCTCACGTTGCACAACAGTTTAAAGTTCAAGTTAACAAAACAACTATTTTTAAGCTCGCTGATGTCATCAACAATGTACAACCGACTCATACGAACACGTTTCCTACGTGAATTATTTTATTTTCTCTGCCTCAAGGCAAGAGTCCATGATTCTAAACATGGTCTCAGAAATAAAACTTAAATAAAGCAAAATAATTAAGTTTGTTATGATTTCTAAGAAGTGTCTTTGTTTTGAATTGTTTGTGGGTGGTAGTCATCTGCAAGAAACTTGGAAGAAACCATCCATTTGCTAGAAAACTAACACGCTAACAGTGAACTCTGTTTCAGCCGTGGGGTAGTAATAAAGTTAAATAATTTCATCGAGTCTCAAAGAAAGAACAACTTGAAGCAGCTGATCGTGTTCACAAGAGTAGGCGTCAAGGTGGTGGTTATCAGCTAACATTCAAGGTTAGATTTCAATCAGCGCTACGGGACGTGAGCTACACAGAAAATATCTATGCGAACTTGGGTAAACAAAAACATTCACGTTAACTTGTGTCATAATTAATGCCGTAGTATAAGTTGCATAATAATTTACTTGTACTTACCTTGCATTTTTACTCTATGTAAGATCTAGTTCCTTCATGGTGTCTTTACAACGCCTATTATTTTTGGAAAGCATTCCTGCCACCATAACAGCCATACCTGTATTGAAAAAAATTAACAGTATTGTATTTTTATTAAAGATATTCTATGCTAGCAGTATCATTAAATTAACAAATGCATTATTGATTCGTCGAAAAACCGAACAGTACGAGTAATTGATTCATAACGATCACAATACATATGAATATAATTACCATATGTATGTGCACATAATTACTAGATGAACTAAATATTTGTTGAGCATTATAAATCGAGAATGACTACAGTAGAAGACAAAAGGATGAAGTAGTAGACAAAATGCAGTACAATCGTTTTGAGGCGCTAATTTCTGTATGCGAGAAAGAATAGCCATGTTTGAATTGGCTGTAGTATCGTTATAGTTTTATCTGTAATATGTAACGTCTAAACTGACAGTTATAGGTTATTTAATAAAAAATTGTCAAAATGTACATCCTCTCTTCTCATGTTTACTGCTGAAGGCAACATTTTCTAAGGAAAATTCTTCAAAGGATAATAATTAAACTTTGGTAAGCGTTGGAATTCTGTATTGTCGAATTTCAATACGTCGCATATGATTATTTCGTTTTAATAATAGCAAATTCTTAATTTTATGAGATGTTTAGATGACATCAATTATACATGTTCGGTTTCTGTCCGGGATTGCAGATGTTAATTTAATCGGGGAACTATGTTTAAATACAGGGAGAGACAAATATCACAACTTTTACTAGGAACGATACATAAAATAAAAAAAAATAGTCAACCATGACTTGTACATGCTCAACCAAGACTAGATTTCCCATAAGTTTCAATTTTGCTTCATGTTCTTGAGTAATTCTACAATCATATGCAGCCGCTAACATCTGGAAATCACGATTGAAGGAAAAAAATATAGCATCAAATACGAAAATACGGGGTTAGTACAATTTAAGTTTTAATATTAAAAGTTCTCAACAGAAATGTGTTAAGGCCATAAAATATTGTTTTGTTTCACTTACATCATATCAGTGTTATTTGACTGCAAACTCCAAGACAGTGTTTTCAATGTGTTGTTTTAGTATCGCAAAATTGTATCAATAATTCTATTTAAATTCAAGACAAGGCAGCACACATGACTTCTACACACACGCAATTCCAGCTTTGAAGTTGAATTATACAATATTTTAAAGAGCTACATCACGGTTTGGTGCGGTCTTCCCTCTTCAAAGGATGGACTGGAAATTTTAAAGTTCAACATTGACAGGATTTGTGCAGGTTTGAGCTTGTATACAACTCTATTTATTTCTTGTACATCGCTAGATTAAAATACATCTGTTCTCCGACTTGCTGCTGCACAGGTTCACTGGAACAAAGAAACTTTATTGATTAAGAAAAATATTTTGAACTACTATTGTATCATGAACTTAAATGACCATATTTGCCAATATACAATTCAATGGAAATATTAAGGTGCTTTGAATGGAACAATCTGAAATTAGTGCATATTTTTATGCTATTTATTTAACTTGTTTGAATTGAGAGACATGAATGAGGGCAAGATCTTTTGATGGTTTGATACATGAAACACTGAACAGTACTTATCGAGCGTGTTAACTCACAATAATATCGGAAAATGTAATGTACGTGTGCTCGTATGACTTAGAAGCGACACAGACTACACATGCTATAAAATGACACATTGGATGATAAAAGTTCAAGTAAAATTGAGTATTTTGAGCTTGCGAGCAATAAAACATCATATGATCCCACACTCGGTTGTGTCTGAAACCACATTAACATCTTGTCAGATCGCATTATACATATAATTAAGCATCAAATTACATAAAAAATGTACTATGAGACGCTCGACACAACAAGCTTATCAATAGCTTAAGGGACGACACAAATGTGCAATTTTTTTTACAAGTTGTTCTTGCATCTTTTCAGTAACTTTTACTTTAGGGTGCCTGAACAGGCAAGATAACTATGGTAGAACTGACTCGGAAGTTACGAACTATTGTAATTTTACAGTGAAGCCTGAAACTTGAAATATTGTACTGGAAATACATGTTCAAAGCTAAGTCACGTTAGTTACAAAAAGTCAGCAATATTTTCTTGTGTTACTTCAAAGTTAGCAGTACATGATAAGTATTTTTAAATAATTAAAGTTTTAAAATGATTCGTAAGGACTTAAACGGAAACACGTAAATTTACTGACCATCGATAAGAACGACCAAAATGTCCTTTATAATGCTAGGTAACTCTTCACGGTACTAACCATGTCTCAAAATATAATAAAATAATTTTTTTGACTGTTTTAAACCTTACATGTTTTTTTTTGAACCCAAGAAGATAAACCTCTGTTCATATTTCAAGGAACAAAAATAGTTGTTAAGAAGAACATCTGTAAGAAGGTAAACTATCTGTATGGATTCTCCAGAATGCCTTCAATAAACATAGCATAGTCAAATTTTGTTGATGTCAATTCTCCAGGACATCTCCTATGGATATCGCATAGGTGGAGGCTGTGGATACGAATTCTTCAAAACGTCTTCTACGAACATCATATAACTAGAGTCTGTTGATACGAATTTTGCAGGACGACTTCCACGAGTTGCGGAGTTACAGACTGTTGATCAGGAAGCCAGAGAAGGTGGTGTAAGCCTCCTCATATGGGTGCTCGTAGAGCTCTCCCTCCTGAAGCTCAAGGTACACCTTTTCCCCCGGGGTGAGGAAGAGCAGGACGGAATTGCCTCCCCACATGTACCCATCTTTGCCTCCGTACGCCGTCACTTGGTATCGCCCGTCCTTCATCAGGCCTAAGCTGCAGTGGATGTAACATTCATTATTTGTTCAGAATGGAAAAGTAAAGATATATTAGAAATGAATGTTGATCTTGCCGTTGCATATGTGGTAATATTCATGCTATTTTGTAGAACATCATAACTATGTGATACCTGTACATCTGAAAATAATGATTGCGTTTGCAGTAATGTATTTTTCTCTATGAAAACTTACTAGCACAAATCTTTTTTTAGGTAAAACTAGCATTACAATCGTGATACAGGATACATTAATCGGTAAATATTTGAACTTTTAAGTACAGTGTTCCCTCGCTACTTCTCGGTTCGTTTATCGCAAACTCGCTATTTCGCAGGTTTAGAAAAAAATATTAATGCAAAACATTTATCGCGCTATTTTCGCTGTTTTGTGGGTTTTGCGGAATTCGTTCTGCCGATACGTAGTACAT
This sequence comes from Trinorchestia longiramus, assembly GCA_006783055.1. Lineage (NCBI taxonomy): Eukaryota > Metazoa > Arthropoda > Malacostraca > Amphipoda > Talitridae > Trinorchestia > Trinorchestia longiramus. The sequence goes on from VCRD01001122.1 coordinate 12,943, forward strand.
GTTGTACAGTAATGTATATATTTTTCTGAATTCTGACACTAGAGGAATATTGTAAAGCATAAAAAATTACTATTTATGGTAAATAACGTGTTTACTCAGCGGGTGAATACACCAACAACGAATTGTAGGATTTGCGCAGTGGCCGCTTGAGACGCTACTTGCCGACGTGAGATTCTAAACAACACACGATTGGTTGACTGATGGAAAGCGACCAACCAGAGAATACTGCTTTGTATCCCATTCTCAGATTGAATCTGTAACAGTCGCATCTTGTTTTTTCCATTCGAGCGGAGTATCCCCTCACCGCTCTTCCATTTCATGTTAGCATCAGACTACCGTTTGTGCATAGTTATAGAATGATATTATATTGTTATTCTGTGCGTGATGTTAAAATAAATATAGCGGCCCTACATCGCATATTTTCACTTATTGCGGGTGATCCTGGAACGCAACACCCGCGGTAAGTAAGGGAACATTGTACAGCTATGCAACTAAACTGAAGATTAACATACAAAAAATACAGCGCGATGATATGCGGCTAAAATAATCAGATTTTGAATTATTTTTAATCACTGGAATAAAACGAGTGGAATGCTGGATTTCGATTGAAATTAACATTATAGAACTTCAAAAAATACAGAAGAAGCAAAACAACAAACCACAGAAAGCTGTAGGAAACTAACATGAAAAACCCCTATAGTTCTTAGTACAACTGGTGAGGAGTCCTTGGACCATTGTTATATCATATAAACCAAAGCATAGAAATAGCTGCAGCAGTACTAATCCATTTATTGGAGAAGAAATATCAACTTTAATTTTAACTTCCAATAGTACAATAAATACACCATTTAGTGTTCAATGTTAATGGTTCAAAAAATTTTGTCTACGGTTTCGTTTGCAACCTTCTAACTCATGTCACTTTATTATCACTTTAGTTAAGTTAACTTTGAATACAAACTTTCAGTTTATAGGGTCAACTCCGATCGGGTTTGGTCATAGCCCTTTTGTCCAAGTTTGATAAATAATTAGTGAAATAAAGCTAAGCATTCTTTTGCGCGTAGTGCAGCTGCAAAGTTCAGCAATAGAAAGCTCCCAAGTTCATATTCGAGAGCTAAATAAGTTAAAATCAAACAAAAATTCGTTTATGTAGGAATGAAGAGAAGCTGGGCGATGATGCAATTCAAGCGATTATTTCTAGACTTATTCATAAAGGACAATAATTACGGGAATAATGTTATATTTTGATTACAGAGGTACACATGAACTACAGAATAACATGTTCTTACTTCTATAAGAGAATTAATAAATATCCCTGGATAATTTTTCATTTAGGGAAATCTCATAAGTGTTCTTTCATTCCAAAAAATAGATGTATGAGAAAACTGTCCACTTCCCCAAGTTTTAAACTTTGACTTGAAACTTATTCGAGCTCGAGTCACTCACGTGAAATCCGAATCCTTGGTAGAGATGGCGTTGAATGAGAAGTAGTAGAGGCCAGTGCACGGCACCTCGAACTGATTACGGCTCTTGGACCAGCCTCCCGTGTTGGTGAGAACGTCCTGCACAAACACACCCAACAATCAACCAACTCATGAGACAAATGCAGGAAATGAAGTTTTGAGGTGAAGGCAATGGGCACGTGTTCAACTGAATTAAGAGAATAAGAACAACAGCGTACGGATCGTGTTTCTCAACTTACAACTCGATCTCGTACTAGCAGTTTTGAAAATGCATAGCAGCTTTGACGAGCAGGTACGAGTACTTTTAATGGTAATTTTAGAGGTCGACTTCATTCTTTCAGCAGTGATTTGTACCGCAATCATGTTTCTTCTTAACTCGAAATCTGGTTTCAGAAGCTAACAATTCAGTTTGTGGAGAATGTTCCCGTGTATGACAGGAAAGTTCGAAGAAACTTTGACACAGGTGTACGTGTAATCAATTTAAGTAGGTTGCACTTACTACCAATTGGAATACACATCGCGTGCCAGTAAAAATTAGTGAGGAAAAAAGGCAAAAGCATTATTTAATTACTGATAAGCTGTCATGAGGAAACAGACTCATTTACCATAGACTCAGTTTAAGTATTAGGTATCAAGAATTTTTATGTAGTTATTGAATTGGCTTGCATACAAAAAGTTCGCTCCCAGAGAATTAAAAGCCAAATGGTAAAATTGTTGCTTTTAGCTGTAAGAAAGACACTTTTATGAAGCTAACAGTTAGATGTTGGTATTGACACAATGGAAATTGCCTGAAATTAAAGAAATTAAGTTTACACTTAAAAATTTTATTTAAAATCTTCAAAAAAGGTTGAAAACCTGCTCAGCAATGTACTGTTCAGATTTTTTATTTGAAGGAAATCTGTTCAAGCAAGTTTACTTGACATTTCTCTGGGCACAAAATTTACTTCAATAAACTATTGATGACTTATTGAGTACTAGTCTCAACAATTTTATTTCGTTAGCAACCTTCGTTTCTATTCCTTACTCATCATGCGTCTTAGAGTTTTTGTATTGAGAAAGACGTTGAATTTATACCTAAAATAAGAACAGTCCCGTACTCAACTTAGTAAGTTATTTTTCCTCGCTTATTTTATTCGGATCAGTGCGGTACATTTTTTTCAAAAATTGCTGTATACAATTTTTGATAAATACCGTCCTTGCTTGGAAGTATTGTAGTTATCAGCATGCAATAGAACACTCGATTTGACATGTAGAGAGACTGAATTATAGACACAAATTTTTTTCATGATTATTATCAAATAAATCGGACGAAGAAGTCACAGTGACAAAAAATATCCTTCCTATTTCAACTAACTGAAATATGAAATTAATACTGTTAACCAAGTGATTCTCTCAGTGGAATACAAAACACCAGTCAAAGCTTGGCAATTTTATCCTGGTAGTTTTGTGCGTAACAAATTTGACTCAAAGTCAGCATAACACGAGTTGCCCAGTCGGCCAGTCAGTAATGAGACGACAAAGTGACTAGCAGCTCAGTCCATTTAACAAGCCTCCACATCAGACAGACTCATACTTGTCGATGCACTCGCCTAATGAGCAAAGTTCCACAGACTTGAGTGTGTGTGTGGAGGAAGTTGTCTTACACAAGACAGTTCAATTTAACGAAGAGCTGTTCTCAACTATACTAGGTCTTTGAGATCCTAATTTCATTGCATTTGGACTAATACTCATATTTTATTCACACTTTTTCATTTATTTTAATGCTATCATAAAGAATCAATTCCCTTTCAAAACGTTTTCCAAGTGGGAGTGTCTGGTACATGAACTGAAGAACCTAATTATTAGGAGTTATAAATAACCATGTACTGCAGGTCAAACTAATATTTCCCAAGCTACCATTATAATCGAGAGAATCTGATAACATGTAGTAATACAAAGCCGTGGATTTAAGTCATACTACTTCAGCTCACTTGGAAAGTTAGTCTCCTCGGTTTAGTTTTGTCCGTCGTGGCAGCGAGGCCCTTACGCACACTGAACGCAGCTACGCAGGGTCTGTAGAAGGACAGATGCATTAATTCATGGCGGTGGCTAAATCAAGTCAACCATGGTGGTGGCTTAGTAAAATCAACCATGGTGGTATATCGATAACGGAGTAATGAAAAAATATTAAAAAATATTTAACATGAATAAAATTTCGAGAACAAAATTACAAGTGCCATTTAAATACGCTCTAAGTTGAAAAAGGTTTTGTGAGAGAATATTTTTTCTGTGTCAACAAATATCAATGATATCACCCGGAATTAGGAAAACTAATATCACCTGGAATTAAGAAAGGATAAACTATCATCAAATGGAATTAAAAAAATAATAAACGAACATTAACGGGAATTAAGAAATGATAAACTAACATCAACTGGAAGTAGGAAATGATATACCACCTTAGCATGCATATAATAATTAACAATAACAGTGTGAATGGTTGCAGATAAGGGAAACATATTCTACAATGAACATCTATATAGAATTGTTAGAAAAATTTCAAAGAAACAAAATGCGAGTACACAGTATTATAGAAACAACAATGAATCTCTTCATTGTTAGGAAATTTAAGGTCAGGGCAAATCAGAATAAAGAAAAAATTCATGGCTTCGTTAGTTTAAGTAGAATCGTAAATGATCCAATTCTGCATGACAGATAATGCTTACTTTTCCCAATAATTGTATCCAGTGTTAAGAAATATTTGCTACTTTTCCGGGCACAAAAACTTGATCAATTCTAAATAAGAACAGTGACGTAAAATACGTTATTACAAGTTAGTGTGTTACTTGAATTAGTAACCGATTATTAATTGATTTTAAAATGCATATGTGTTTTTCGTGCAATTGAAGAGAGGGAGAGTAAGGGCCTAATTTAGCATGTTCATGGTCATTCCATGGTCATAAAAATGGGGAGAAAGTTGTTAGAAGAGGCCATAAAATAGGGAGAAAGTTTTTATCACAAGGGTTAAGCACCTCCGCTACACTGCAATACGATCTGAAGATGCAAATAACAAAATATTTTTCTCAAACATTAAATGTAACTTAAGCTATGCATAAAATGTGAGTTTTTGGAAAAATGACGTTATGAAAATTTAGATAACATACTTAAAATATAGTTGAAAATCAAGATGTGTTCATCACTAATCTTCCTTTTCTGAGTAATTCAAGTCGTATTCAGATTGAGACCATATATCAAACATTTCAATATTCTTTCACAACAAGCGTCTTCTTGATTAAAATTAGCAAAAATCAATTACGTTAAGAACACTCACCCCGAAGACAAGGCTGAAGAAGCAGAGACTGAATTTTGTGATACCGACTTGGTAGAGTGGGAGCTGATCTGCCTGCTTCTATTGTCCTTGTGCTTACTATTACTGACGGGGTTCTGAATGTCATTGTTTTTATTCTGGGTATTGGTTTCTTTGTTAAAAGCTAGAACAGAGCTTAACCGTTGAGCCAGGTTAGCTCTGTCGTTGTCAGTGACTTTTTCGTTGTTGTTGTTGTGAAGGTCGTTATGGTGCTGCACTATAGAACCACCTTGGATAACGTTCACTCTCTGGGTCTGTTTCTCGACTTGATTGATGTTGCCACTGGCTTGAAAAACACCTTTTCTGAGACTGTTTTGAGGGTTCGCGAAGTTGGTGCTGCTTTGAAGAACTCCTTTGTTGATGCTGAGTTGACGAATGGGATTGTTATTGCTAACAGGCAGGACACCTGTGTTGACTTGATGACCAGCATCTGTGCTAACACTTTGAAGAATACCTCGGTTGATGTTGGTGCGATGGCCAGCGTTGTTGAATCCATGATTATTATTACTTGTGTTTTGGCTGATCGTAGAGACTTGCCGGTTCTGATTGACTTCGGTGTTGCTGTTTGTATTGATAAACTGGACTGGTCGGTTTGAATTTTGGTTAATGTTAAAGCTAAAAGCAGAATTATGGCTAGAAACAGCTGTCGGTTTTAAACTAATAATAGAAGATGGGGTATTTTGATTGTGGTTTTGACTTGGGTGGAAAGTTACGACTTGTGATGGCTGATTTTCATTGTTATTTTGATTGGAAACTAATCGATGATCTTGATTATTAACGCTAACATGCCGTTTCTGAGGACTATCCCCAACTTTTGTAATTGTACTGTCATCATTCTTTGGATTCTCACCAATTCTGTTGACGCCTCCAAACTTAGCTGCTGAATTGTCGTGTTCCAAGTCCGGGGCTATTGGGGTGATGTGAGACGCTATTAAACTGCTGCCACTCTGCAGGAGTCCTGATGGCCGACCAATTTCACGACCGTCGATGCTGCCGTGAACACTGGCGCTCTTTGTTTGTGTTGGATGACTATTAGCTCCTGGAAACATTACTAAAAGCACAGTCGGTGCTACTAGTAGCACTGGAATAATATACTGATGTGTCATGTTGCTCAAAATAACGAATTGGAACTCGTCAATAGGTTGTCCGTCGCCTCACAAGGTAAAGTAATTATTGGTACTAAAAAGAAGAAAGACGCCTTGTATAGAAACAATGAACGGCCTGGAAACAAGAGAATAAATGTCATGACGATCAATATATTCACGTTATGTTTACGCAACTTTAAAAATTAGTATCAACTTCCAAAGGCGGTAAGCATAACAAAATTCGTCCAGAGAGGTAGATTTTAGATTTTTCATGATTTTTTCAGTAATTGAAAATAGTTCAAGCTGCCAACACGCTTAGCTTCTGGTCAAAATACGAATGTATTTACCGGTGAAACTGAAAGGCCTTAATTTATTTTGTGCTAGGGATTCAAAACTTACCACCAACATATTTTTCACTCGAGTTTCCAATGCTCATAAGAAAATAAAAGTTGAAATTATAGAAATAGAAGGAGCATTTGAATTTACAAATTATTATTTAGAGATGCATTAGTGTCACAATATGACAATTTTTACTTTCGGTAAACATACATCTCATCATATGTTCATATTTAATATTATATTAACGGCTTGACGAAGCTGAACTTTTACGTAGTAAAATAATGATCACCGTATAGAATAAAAGAAATGAAAACAGAAACCAGCGGTTTGGTCTATTCTTGGGTTGCTACCCAAGTACCATGCCGTCTAACTTATAGGCATCAATCACGCACATGCCCCTCAATTAGACATAGATACAGCAAGCATACATACACAGGCCCAGAGTTAAGAAGGATTTAGAATTAGTACTTTACAGAATTGGAGGTTCCTTTTCCAATATTTATCTAGATGATTTTTGAACGCGTTCATAGTGCCAACAGAAACAATATTTTCAGGTAGCTGGGTTCAGGTTCTGGTAATTTTGGTAGGAAAGAAGTTTAGGGCTTGGGATGTCGTAAATGTTATCATTACATAGTTTATGGCCATTATTTTTAGTTCGGATGTTATCGTCTATCAAAAAGCCCTTTTAGGATAACATCGTTGAAGCCATTAAGACATTGATAGGTCTCAATGAGTTGTCCTCTCAGTCTTCTTTGTTCTAGGGAGATGAGCTCGTGCTGCTGGAGACGCCTTTCATAGCTGTGATTACGGAGTGGAGAAATCATTTTCCTTGCTTTACGCTGAATTTTTTCCATTTTGTTAATGTATGTGGTAGAGTAGGTGACCACAGTTGCACAGCATATTCTAGATTTGGTCGTACTAACGCTTGATAGAGCGGTAGGATGATGTATTTTGACTTGTATTCAAAGTTTTTTGCAATGAAACCGAGGATCCTATTCGCATTTCAGACGCTTTTTTCCACTTGTTTGTCGTAATTGAGATTTTCAGTGATAATGACACAATGATTTCTTTGTTGCTGTACTGCTTCAAGTACAACAGGAACTGTAAAGCTAACACATCAAAAATTCCCTTTTAATAATTATATTATTTTAATTTAAAACACTTTTTGCACTATCACTGAAAAACTGGTAGTGAATTTACCATAATAATTAACCGTTTGTTTCTAAGCATTCAGTCTTCTGCCTAGCGAGGTATGAAAAAATGACCCACACAAAACTAGTTACAAATTTTTTATCGGGGAGGCTCTGCTTGCAAGGTAGCTTTGAGATAGAAACTGAACTTCACTTAGCTTAGATCAATGCAGCCTTCATATTCCATCTCACAACTTGATACTGGAACTGGTACCTATAAGTGTGACCGAGGTTCGTTTTCACTTTCACCGACATGGCAGCGCTGGAGGTCAGTTAGTTAAACTTTCAACGGAAATGTTGACACACACTCGGGAGAAATTGTTTTAATAGGAAAGCGTAAGGCCTATAAATTTTTTATGAAACCTAACCACGAGGTTCTACTTATACCCGGATGTAAGTTGAAAGATTATCAGTTAATGATGGTGTTTTCATTTGAATCGAATAAGGCAACAGGAACGAGCCGTTTGGTATACATATTCCTGGGTTGCTACCCAAGTCCAATGCCATCATGCATTATTATAAAGTACTTTTGAACTATCGCTATTTTTCTTGAAGGTCCCTATGGATCTCAGGTCAACTTGGGCAACTGATTTCTATGAATCCCTATGGGTGCGAGTCTTAATTGTTCCCAAACAGTTAGTAGTATCTTGGATTTTATGAAAATTCGGGCTGAAAACAGTATAGGATACTGAAGTAATGGGCATTTTTTATGCCATCAAGGGAATGCACACAATTGAACGCAGCCTGAAGATAGACAACTTAAATTAAACAATTTCAAGGCAAAATATGATAAGGACAAAACTGGTAGTGCAGTTATATCAACTTCCTCTAACTCTTAAATGAGTTTCCGGCACATCATCAAATTAAATTATTGCCTTTCTAAGTAATCACATGAAGTATAGCCGTGGTAATGATTTAAGTAGGGTTCATTTTTTCATTACAGCAAGGTAAGCTCATATCGACCCCTTGATGTTGTAGGCAACATATTAAAGCAATGATCGATAGAGGTAAAAGTGTTCACTCGCTCTGTAGAGTACGACAACCAGGCTAGAGTAGAGCGCAGAAGTCGAATATGTTGTAATGCTTTGAACTAAAATAGAATCTTGTGCAACAGCAATGGTGCTTTGCAATAACTGTCTTAGAGTTTGCAACGCGAACTTCGGTAGTTACTTGCATATTTCAGTACGTCTTTTGTGGAGGTAGACATACACTTTAACGCACAGAAATTAGAGTACAGCAGAGTATAGACCAGTGCATGGTGTTATGACATGTCGAAAGGTAACATACATACAGAAAGTTTAACGATTTTATGTATACAGGGTCCACCGAAAAATGTATACACACTTCTAGAAAATCACCTTCGCAATAAAAGTCTACTGTACAATTTGCACATGAAACAACAACGAGCAGCACAAGCATACAGCGCATTTTTGAAAATCAGTGGAAATGTAACATCATACAATATCTCCATGCAATCAATGAAGAGAACCAGGGTAGAAGAATGTCATTTTGTAAGTAATTTCAACACATGATAGGCGAGGATTGAGACACCTGCAGAGTTTTACATATGTAGGACCCGAAAAGCATGGGACTTGGGTATCAACCCAAGAATGGGTAAAACGGCTCGTTTCTATTGCTTTATCCTATTTTATTCTAAAGATGGCGTGTACCACAGAGAGCAGAATGCATTAGCGGCCTTTAAACAAGAAATTAAGACTGCATGAGATATAATTCCGCTGGACACTTGTACCCAAGTTGCCCAAGCAGTGGTTCAACGCACACGTAAATGTCTGGAAGCTTGTGGGCAACACTCTGAACATCTCTTGCAATTGTTGAGGTTCAAGAAAACTTACGCCAATGTTGTAACGTGTGAATAAATTTCAAATTTAAAGACCTATACATGCTTTTATTTTCATGAAGTGCATAGATATTTGGCGGAGCCTTATGTGAATCATAGTGAACGTTATGAGAACTACAAAAAATCTTAAATCATATCAAGTTATTGTAAATAGTGTATGATTTAATTTATGTTGATATCGAGTAATACATGAGTCAAAATACGCCATTTTGGAATAGGCTCACAATCGTGAAAAACATTCTAACAAATAATTTCAAGTTGACTTCAATTTTGTTGTTTACTAACGCCAGGATTACGCGTATGCACGTAAATAACACGTGCAAGCACGTACGTAACATTTAAAAGCACGTACATCACACCTATAAGCACGTACGTAACACGTGGAAACACGTAGGTAATACGTGTAAGCACGTACGTAACACATGCAAGCACTACGCAACACATGCAAACAGGTACGTGACACGTGCAAGAACGTACGTAGCACATGCAAGCACATACGGGACACTCGCCATACCAGAAACACGTACCAGCAGAGGCGATACTTTAGTTAAGTCGTCACAATGGTCAAGCAGTGCATTGCTTGCGCTTACGACGCATGACTCCCTGTTCAAGTTTTCACGCAGCATTGGATTTCATCTTCTTGAGACGCAGGTGACCGAGTTACGGTAATTCATCATCAAAAAGCTCATCTAGCACCCCTATGAGTCTTTACTTCAAGTTTCACTACAGAGGACGGAAACAGTCGCTGGGAACTCTATCATCAGTGTTGAGATGTTAGCGTTAAAAATTGAAAACCCGATGACAGTATACGTATATGTACTATGTACAGTGTCCTGTATCAGAAATAAAACTTATTTGATTGTTTTGCTGAATGTCATAAATACTCTCAGCTTATTTTAAGATCAAAGTAAACCTCACCGCGAACTGCGACGGTATCTTATCTCATGCCACTGTAGAAAAATCCGATTCTAAGTCTATTGGTTTGCTTTAGTCAAGCCTCTCTCTCATCAAATCGAAACAACGATAGATCATCTCGAAATGTTTGATTAACAATTTTTTTGCCCCGCATGCGCCTTTTAAGTTCTTTTTTTAAGGAATTTAAGCCAGTTCCACTAACAGTTCAAGTCTGTTTTTACACTGACTGGGAAAGTGCGTGTCTGGAATAATGCTGGGACAGTCGGAATGAAACTCTCAAATCAGGAAATGAGAAATCGGTCTGTACTTCAACTTTGCCTTTAAATTAACTGATTTCCATGGACTTGGTATCATTTTACAATAACATAAGGAATTCATGCTATACTGTCGTTGTAATCTTGCGACTGGTAATATGAACGAGCAGTTTCTGCGAAAGCGAATGTCTGCACACTCATTTGTAGTTTTGTTGAGTAGTTGTCTTGTAACAACTTACCTGCCCGACCAGCGCCATTTATAGTATGTCAGATGACCGATATACGAGCCCTGGCGACGAATTGCTTTCCACCGTCGGGCATAGCTGTCAAACCTAGGTCAGTGTGTTAATCATATACATACGTTGGGGAAGATGGGGTCAAAAAACTGTGAATCTCATTCCGTTGAATAACTTTCGTGCTGTAAATGGCATTCACGTGGAAATGAAAATCTACCAATTCATGATCTACAAAACTGAAGTTTCTAGCGCAGTGACGGGGAAAAGCTGAATTCTACTACCTGCAGTGGGAAAGCATCTGTATTCAGAGCATAAAAGAAAATAATACGCAAGTAATCGAGGATTAAAACTGTCAGTTTCGCACAAGATTTCATCATAAAAGCACAGACATGCAGAGTTTAGAAAATCGAGGATTACTAAAACTATCTGATATATGTAGTTCAATAAATTTAGTTCTGGTATCAGGAATCTTATTTTATTGGAGACTAACCAGTGTTATTGCAGTGGAATACTTCTAAGGTCTTCAAATAGTTAACATCAAGACGCGTAACATATTTGACTTAAGCAGAACATGAAAACATTGTTCTCTTTTCCATGAGACTCATATCACAAAAACTTAGGAATTTATACTTCCTTTTACCTCAGCTTAAGCGACAATTCACTTCAATGACACTTCAATCTCCGTATTTGTTACGGTAGTCACAATACACAAGCATGTGAAAATTACCGTTTACTTCAAACCTCACAGCAGAAAAAGAAGTGCTAATTCTTCAGCCCACAAGGTGCGCCAGTGGCTGCTTGATATTGAGAGTCACACTGTACACCACTGCAGCTTTGCTCACGTGTACTGAGCGGTTCTTTCTCTTTCTTCCATGACTTACCCAGCAGCCACAACGAATACCGACTAACTCACCACTCCACTTTCACTTCCCCGGCTCAGACCTACGGGTCTTTGCAATGACGCGCAGGGAATGCATCATTATTTGATATAATTTTCAAGCGTAAATTGTGATGACTTCCCTCACTAGAGTATGCGAGTGAATGGACTGTTTGAGGAAGTGAAGAGCATGGATGGAATTGGACTTAAGTTAAGGTTCCAGACTTCGCTTGTAGGTGTTGGAAGCGTCATCAAATCATTATTAAACTCTAAAACCTTGAAAAATTTCTACTGAAGCATCAGTGAACATTGTTTGACAGTAACGTTCTTCACTGAACTACATAAACAATACAAAATATAAATGAAGCTGAAAAGTATCTACAGTAAGCAATGTGCAAAAAATTGACTGAAAACTGCTTGATATGCAGTAAATGGATTCCAGAGCTAATATCTAATTTGATTGAAAATAATTTCAAAGATACATGCGATGTCAAAGAAAAGTAATTATCTAAATTTTACTGTGGTAAACTTTGAAAAGAAAATTTAAGGAAAAGATAATACTCAAACACGATATTCGTATTAAACTTGAATAAATATATTCTTGCTGCAGATTCTTAATTTTTTAGAAGAACTTTACAAGAACATGAACTGACAGCGGCTCGTAGTCATTGCTTCTATAAAGACGGTACAAAAACTCGTCCAAAAACTGGTCAACATTTCGTGGGAATTTCACCACAAAATGCATGACGAGGAACTTAGTGACATGAACGTCTGATTTAGCAATATTTGAGGTCAGCAAGAGGCCTCCATGGAAAATTGTTCAAGACTATATTAAACTGGTGTAGTAAACGTTGTTGCAAACTGTTCAAGAGTGTAGTGAACTGGTGCAGTTAACGTTATTGCAAACTGTTCAAGAGTGTAGTAAACTGGTGCAGTTAACGTTGTTGCAAACTGTTCAAGAGTGTAGTAAACTGGTGCAGTTAACGTTGTTGCAAACTGTTCAAGAGTGTAGTAAACTGGTGCAGTTAACGTTGTTGCAAACTGTTCTGACCCACAACGAGGTGCAGGCGAGGTCTGCAGCATTCATGTTGGGTCATAAAAGATTAATGGCAAAGTGCAGTTGGATATTGAAGAAAGAGAAAGACAAAACTGAAATGGCTATTGCCTATGTGTCATTTTCTTGCCATTAGTTAGGTGGTTCGCCTTCAGAAAGCCTGTTTCTTAAGACTAATTTAGTCTTGTGAATTCTTTGCTGGTGATAAACGATATAATTATGAAATGCTTGAAACAGGAAAATAATGCTAAATTTGGAAGAAAATTCGTTAAGTAAAATTAGATTATTCAAAATGCCTTTCGAAGGAAAAGGTTCTTTGAAAACGTCATCAATTTCAATCGAAGAATACAAAGATTTACGTACGCGTCATGACACACTCGCAATATTTCATTGAAAAATTCCTTCTTTCACAAACAAACGTCACATAGCAAACGAGTGAACACTGAAATATCCTAAAAATATTTAATGGATTCTCCAATACACTTGTAACCACAAGGTAAATTCGAGTAACTAAGTTACATTTAATATAATAAAAAGAATCTGCATTTCTGTGCTTCGATTTACTAACTACAGATAGGTTAGTCATCTCAACAATGGTGATCTAGTTAATATCCTGTTCCACTCCTCACAAATTTTTGACTAAGCAAGCTGACCATGAATATCGAAAGTAACCTACTCAACACGCTAAGTGCGGCTGTTCAGCCGGTGCAAATCTTTACTTTGTACGTACAGTCACTAGAAAGCTTTGAAAAAATTACAGAACCTAACCTGAGTGACCCACCGGTGGGTCACTTCGCACTTAACGTGTTAACTAATCAAACTGATTCCTGAATCAAAATGAACAAGGTTTAAGTAAGTGATAAAAACAACATACGTTGCAACGGGCAGAGAGGTTTATGCTTCGTATGTAGAGGGTAACACTCATTCGAACCTCGTTCAAAAAATTGACTAGCGGTCACTGGGCTAACCAAACTAAACAAACCAGCGAAAATACCCCCCAACAACTATGCATTCATTTCTCTTTTCGAGTTTTAAAAAACTTTGGAAGTGCCAAACATTGAACTAATCATACACACACATAACAAACATAGTTTGTTTGACAAAACCATTGCTTCATTTTTATGACAGTTTTTGACATTGAAATGTGTGATGGGCATTTTCATCCAAATTCAAATAAACAAAATGTGTGTGGATTTTATTTGATCAAAGGGATCTTGAATAAAAAATTTCCGTGCGACATTGAACCACAATTTTAACGAATATTTTTTCTGTTCGTATTCCTCGGAGCGAATGATATCTACTATAAAAATAACTAAGTTTAGAAAAAACAACAAAAAAGGAAGGCCTCGAATTGAAGTAGTTTACTTTTCATTTATTCTAAATTTCATTACTGAGTAACACACATCATTTGTTCTCCTTCAAATGAAGCAGATTGTTACCGTGAATATATTTATGTATGTAACCGTAACACTACATAATGTTTTATTCATTATCTTCTGCAGACGGGCTGCAGATGGACAAAAGTAAATATTTGTTTACGTGGAACACGAAAGTACCAATTTTAATGGATCACGAAATATCTTGTGGACGATAAACATTAATTTCGTTTCACTGCTTTTCAAACGGTCAAATAGATTTGCTTACTTAGCGCCAATTACAGCGGGTGAATGTTTGATTCTGTTTTCACACAAAAGCGATTTTGTGTCAGATTGCATTCGAGGAGAAAGAAAGAAGTTTGCGCAGTAGTTGGTTGTTAAAGCTGATTATTGAAGAAATTTACAAACTGAGTGTTTATTCTCTAACGAGCAGGGATAATGAAAAGAAATTTTTGCTGCACTCAAAGTAAAATCTCAACCAGCGATACAACTACACTGAAAATATGCAATATTCAAATAGTACACTAATATTAATTGTACTGAGAAATGCAGTTAAAAACTGTGAATTGTTTGTTTCACAGAGCATTGAGAAAACAACATACATGCAGTTTTAGTGTTACATTTATGTATAACATTAGAAAATTTAGGTTTTCAATCCATCGTTTCTAGTTTGTCAAATTGTTAACGTTAACACTTAAAAGTTTTTTCCTACCTGAAAATTAGTACAAGGCTTAGCATATAGTTGTTAGCTGCAACAAAATGTCACCCAAGATTGTATTACGCTTGCACGGCCGTCGCTAATGCAAAGGAACATCACAAAAATACTCGACCACCTCCTTTCATTACTGCTTCTGGAAACTGAAGTCTGGAAGCGGACCACCACCTGGTACCTGGCTGCTACGGAAGGTGGCTGTGTATCACAGATGTCCGAGTTAGGTCAGTCTTAGAAAGTAAGCTAACTCTACCTAGTGGCCAAGTCTCAATCCAATAAGTGCAAGATATTTATTTATCAGGTTCTCTTTAATTTGCAGTCAGGCGTTGCGGAAAGTTATCTATCACAAATTTTTGATTGGCTGCCTCAGAATCACACAATATTATGCTGCACACTAACAGGTAAAAACAGCCATATATCAAACGCCAGATATTGTAGTTGCAGCTAGAATCAAGCGTTTTCTACCTGTACTTTTTCTCAATGAAACGTTCGCAGAGCAAAACGTTGTTGTCAGCACCCACATCTGTCCGGTCACCTATGATCTACGGGTCTCGGTAAAATTTCACTAACTCTGAAGAATGTTTATGCTAACAATCCGATCGCACGAAAGGCAATTCGGATGCTGACAATTTAAAAATTCACCACTGAATACCAGCTAGATTATTGAAAGTTAAATAGCGTATAAGTGCTTGTCGTGTAGCGTATAAATTGTCGGTCAGACTTACGTTGAAATAATGCGCGGCTGTTATAGTCTGATGATATAATCTCACAGAATTTTTTTATTTTAACCCCCAGATGCATGGAGGAGTTTGGGAGACAAAACATTGAATGTTCGACCTCAATAGCAGGCAGAACATCTTTCCAGAGCTGTTGACAGCTTCTCCGTCTCTCAAAACGTAGACGCTGCGCACTTGATGCTCATCCACAACCCATCTTCAAGTGAGAAAGAAATGAACAAACAGAATTAAAAAGTATGAATATATTCTACGCTCTTCTGAGTGTCTGCACAATAAAAAACTTTTCCTTAGAAGATTATGAACGATTCCTAAGCAGTAAATTCTTCAGCTGTAGCTGAAAGCTAGTCCGATATTCTTCTCGCCTCAGTTTATGTTTCTATCCAGATTGTTCATCTCTATATTCCCAGACGTAAGGGAAAAAATTTGTTACAAAAAATATGACACAAACAACAGGCCTTTGTCATAGGCTCCTTTAATATCTTTGATTACTGACGGTGAACGCTGCACACCAGCGACATTTCCATGGAAAATTTTTTGAAGAATAATGGCGTACGCCAGCGTTTGTTTAACTACAGTGCTATGAAACATAAAAGTCCCAGTGCTCACTCAGAAATTTGTATTTTATTTCCTAGTTTTTACGTCATTTCTAAATCACATTGAGTTTTGTTTGCACTTCTTAGCTCAACTCATGAACTTTATGTGTTTGAGTCTCGATTTCATGGCATATGACATATGATATGTTTTGAGTTGTAAAATTTCTGGGATTTTTAATTTCAGACGAGTAATTTTAAAAGCTAAAAGTTAAAACAGAGTAAAGAAACTGTGAGTGAAGAGCTGATATGAAAGGAAGCACATACAAGATGCCATGGTGCAGACGAGAACGCCGTTGTGGAGTTTGTATTTTCTTTTAATTGTTTAATTTTACAAATACTAGACCTGATATTATCATGCTATTTTTCATCATTATAATTAAAGTTTTTATTAGAACAGACGACATTTCAGCAAAATGATTCCAATACCATTGTTGATAGAGTTAATGATTATAAATATTGAAAATAATAATAACAAAGGTACTCTACATATACATAGTGTAACTCCA
This sequence comes from Trinorchestia longiramus, assembly GCA_006783055.1. Lineage (NCBI taxonomy): Eukaryota > Metazoa > Arthropoda > Malacostraca > Amphipoda > Talitridae > Trinorchestia > Trinorchestia longiramus. The sequence continues at coordinate 29,481 of VCRD01001122.1, forward strand.
TCTCTCTCTATCTCTCTCACTCTCTCTATCTGTGTGTGTCCGTCTCATATCTTCCAATCTGTTATTGAAGAAAAATTATTGGATTGAAATCAGAACGGGTATACATGTATTATAAGCATTGTATTGTGGAGACCATAAGCGCTGGTTTACTATAAAATATGCCATTTCCCCCCGTCGTTAGCCTTCTTCTTCTACACAGCCATGTTATCGGTAGATAAGATACAGAATGGAAGTTTTGTCAACATTCGTGAAAATTTTTCAATTTTTGATAGTACCACGGATATAACTGATAAATGTATTTTATTTCATAAATTTGTAATTTTATTACTTTTAAACAGTTGAATTTTCACGGGTACTATGTAAACCATGTTATCGGTAGATAGGATACAGAATGGAAGTTCTGTATATATTCATGATAAATATTGATTTAAAACACAATAATTCGTGGTAAATCTTCAATACATTCATCTTTATTATAATTTCAAATTAGTTTAATTTTAACCGTGGAATTTCCACGGAAACTATCTAGTAATGATAATAATGATAACAATATTAATACGGACGTAACTTGGAAGTCAATTAAAAGGAAAGGACTACAGAATTAAGAAGCTTAGACAACGAAACAACCAGGTTTCTCAAACTCTCCTCTAGAAATACGTTGAGAGCCCAGGCTCTTGACAACTAAATCCTTTGCTAAGCCGCAGAATTTGCTTGAGTATTTTTTTGCATACAAAAGTAAACGCTTGCTATCAACCTACGTAATTCCTTCTTACATTGATTCCTGTTTAAATTTGCATGATTGTAACTTACTACTCGTACTATGGTAGTGTCCCAATTTCTACAACACCCCATCATTGATTTAATATTGTGTATTATTCATTCAAGAATGACATTTTGCTTACATCTAATTCGTATAGATTTTCAAAATTTTTTAGTGATTTCCTTGAAAACATTTTCTACTCTAGAGAACAGAAGTATAGAGCAAGTAATTTCAGTCCAGATGAATACTGAAAATTTTCCTACAAAACAAATTCTGATAACTAGACGTTCTTCAGTGCAGCAACATTGTTTCTAGATTTCCACATCATCATAAATGCTACAAGAAAATAAATATTCTTATGACTAAAATAATTAGTAATATCTGATTGATCTAATTAGAACTATCCCAAGAATTCACTATAACCCAATAGTGCAATAATTCACAAAATCACAATATATGAAATCCAAAATATTGAGGTTAAATTTCGTTAGTTATGCTGCTTTTCGAATGTCCTAAATGACGTAAACTTAATCCTCTGTGCAGTTGAGAAGAGCTTCCTCATACTACTTCCATCAAAGCGAGATGAAAATCAAGCTTCTCTAAAAAGCATAATTCGGTTACTGGTCTGCTAGGTTCCTTGTATCCTTGATGTTGGACATGAAACAGCTCTCGTTGTTAGGTTAGGCTTTGAGCTGAACTTTTCAAATGAAGAACGCATGGGTTATTCAGATGACACTATTGCCACGCAGCAGGATCTGGAGCTGCTGCATTATACAGCAAGTCAATTTCCAGCGGCAGCTGTGTCCTGTACACTTCACATGAAATAGATGTTTTATTCGTAAAAAGGTTTTGCTAACGTCCATGTTTCTCTAAATAATTTCATAGTGGATGCATGACATTAGAACTTTGTTTTGAAAAAATTAAATCCAGATTCTGGAAAATGCCTTTTATGAGAATCGGTTTTCCAACATATGTTACTCATACGTTATATTTTCTCTGTTACAAGAATTAAACTGCAGATGAATTTCCAGTTGCTACGAATGGTGCCATTTTACCAAGTTTTCAAAGCCTAATTTGGAGCACAAGTGCAAATGCAAAAAAGTTATGCACAAAGACGAGAAATAATTTTGTTAGGAAAGCAAGGCTAAATTTTATAAAGATGTTCTCAACAAATTTACAGCCCGAACTTAAATTCAGAAAGTTATACATAAGAAAGTTGGAATAACATTCATTGTCAATGAAAGACTGAAAAGTCATTAAACTAACTAGACCAACGCAGATGAATGACATGAATGACAAATTCATACACGCTTGTACAGCAGCTTCGTCCCACGGAAGGCTATTTTTGGAGCCTCGGTTACCAGCAGCCCCACCTGACCAATCACAAAATCTGAAGCTATTAATTTCATTTAATTGACATGGAGCTCACCAGCTCCTGCCTGACATGGGAGCTTTTATTTTCTATACAGACCAGCTCTAATATTCCTATGCAAACTGTTATATTTTTGACCATTTCGGAAGGCAACTAAACCAGATTTACTTTTTGTTTTCACCAGGGTCAGGTTACTGAGGTCAGTTTTCGCTTATGTGAGGTCGAGTCATTCTGTATTATTTATTCATTTTTGAAGGGTGAATAATTTGAGTTTATTATTCAGTTAGTTAATTCAGGTCAGTTAATTTCACAGGAAGAAACGTAAGCTGAATAAATTACCTCGTTCGTTGAAAGTTCAGACATTCAACACAATTGAACACTTTGACAGCATTTTACTCACCATGCTGAGTAAGACAACCGTGTGCCTGCAGAAGAATGTAAGCCAACTCTCAACAAGGTGATTTCTGTGATAAACATTTCTGGCACCGGTGAAAAGGAAGATCTAGGACAAATTCTAGGCGTCCATGCGCAGTGTTCCGTTATGACCTATCCGTAAACATGAACTTCTTTGATATCAAGCAAATACCGGTGCAGAATGTGGACATGCATTGCCAGTGAGACATCCGCCCTCATGTCTTTGAAGGTGCGTGTGTTGACAGTTGAGGATGATGAGACATACATAGCTGTTACAACTGTCGCTAACATCAACAGCAGAGTCGAATTGGGTGTCACAAAAACAAGTTCGGGAACGATGTTCAGTGCAACTTCAAAACTGCTTTTTGATTTAACTGTGAATATACGAGTATCTGCTCATACGTCTTTCAACTGTTTTATCATCATGATTATACAGCTGAATGTTAAGATAGACTTATGAAATGTTCCATCTGTAACTGCACAGACGACTGACGTTATTATGAATGACGTCTATAACTGTACAGATGAATGACGTTGTTATGAAAGTCGTCTATAAGTGTTATGAATGTCGTCTATATCTGTACAGATGAAGGACCTGTTATGAATGTTGTCTATAACTACTAGTATACACATGACAGAAGTTGTTATGAATGTCGTCTATAACTGAACAGACGACTGAGGTTCTTATGAAGCTGGTTCACAATGATGGTCAACATGACATTCATTACTACCGACACAAGTCTGAATCTGATAGTCAACATAACTTTAGAGAAAGTCTTGTTAATTTGAAAAACCGATATCAACAAGAAAAAAGGCAATCATTACTAGTGAATACAAAAAACAAAATTCTAAATGTATATTTTTCAGTTTAATAAATAAATTGCTAGATTAAGCTTGCTGAACTATTTTGTTCATATACGAAATAAAAACATTAGGATGTTTAAAAACAATTAAACTTTTGAGAATGATCATAATTTGCTCCATGTTTCAAGGCAATTAATTTTAAAACTCCTAATCACATTAGAAATCAGTAAGGAATTCTAAACAATATGTTGTTTCATGCAGAACCAGCAAGGGATAAAAAATACGTACATCAGTTTCCTCCATTCAATGATAGAATTGCAATATTTTCAACGAACACTGGAATGAATAGCATTAAAAGTAATTTTTAAATTACGTACAATCGCCATTTAACGGCATAATAGTACGATTATGCCGATTGACATAATGACGCCATACGAAAGTTCTAATTAAGAGCGTTTCATAACGACCTATTATAATAATCGACTGCTGGAATCAACAGCATTAGTATGAGGAAAATTTTAGGAGGATGGGTGGGCGTAGCGTGGATTCTCATGAGACGCATCTTTATTTTTCGAGTGCGGAATGTTTGCTCCGAACCTCCAAATCGAAGTGGTGAGATATTTTAGATGCCTTAGGAAATCCCCTTGAAAAGGCGTGGGTGGAAGAGCAAACATTTACTCGAAAATATTTGACAGGGAAAGAGCTCAACGTATAAGACTCATTCTCCAAATACGTGACCTAAGTCTAGGTTACCTTTCTCACAGTCGTCACGTCGGCAAGACATACGAAGCTTCGCTGTTTTCTGTAAGATGAAATGTTGTCTGGAACCTATCTTGCTTTTGGCTTGCTTGGCTTGCCGTGTTTACCTAAAAGCAGATGAAATAATTTTTTCTTACAAGTTTCGAGCACTGTGTAAACATACAGTCACCGAAATAAGCTTCTCTGAGGAAGAACATTATTCATCAAAGAGGCAAGTAAGAAATTGCGGCATTTATACCAGTGTCTAATATTCAAAACTATTCTTCTAAACTTTTCGTTTCTTCACTCTTGCAAAACGCGTCACTTGGTGGAACTAAAGGAGAATTACGGACGTACCTAATTCTCATCGAAAGCATGTTAGTCTTTTATTAAAACTAAGGCTATTTAATTTAATTTTTTTTTCAGCTACCATTCGCAGTTGCGCTATGTTATTGAAATGTTTTCATCGCTTAGCTGGATTTTTCCAATGAACCAATCCACATTTCAAGTACCTTTTAGTTTCTCTCTTTCCTCAGGCGTTGCTGAGTTTTCCTTGTTTCATGCTAGAACCCCTGCACCCTTTGACTCACGATGTCATGAATACAAACGTGTTGACGCCTCTGTCTCTCAGCAGACGGCCATCAAGTCTGGAAGTGCAACTTCATAACTGAAGAAAATGCCCAACAGTCTCTACCCAACATACTTACTTCATTTAGAAAAGTGGGTCCATGCACTTCAACATCAGAGGTGTTCAGAAAAACGCTCGAATTTACTCAGCTCAGAACACGGCATGCTTAACTGGGTTTAACAATTTAGACCGAAGATCAAGTGAAAATTCTTGACTTACCAGAACTTTGGAAGTCCAAAAGAAAGAAAAATTGCTCTTGCGAGCATCAAATGAAAAAGTTTGCTTAAGCGGAGGCGGAGGCGTGGGAGTCTCCGAACGAAAAACACACAAAATGTTAACGATTTCTTCACGATGACCAGCCGCCACCGACCGAGAAAAGTTCACTTGCGATGATAGTGATTTAATTTTTGATTAAACTGGATTTAAAACATCGACATTTCATCAGATTAATTACTCGAATAATAAACTAATGACCTACTCATACTCAGTGTAGCTGTCAGGTGTGTGATGGAATAACACCAAACATGATGTGCTGCTCACACATGCCTCAACAGAGTTATAGCGCTCTCAGAAACAGTGCTCGACACATCATGTAGCTACGCAAATAAATATCATTAAAACTTTATTTAAGTTTTACATATAAAAATAGCGTGAGGTAATAAGTTTTTAGACAATTTTCGAGTCTCTGAATCTATAATAAAACAATCATATCGAGAATAAACTTCAAAGCTAATAACGGTGAAACTGAAACAATTTTATGATTAATAAGAATACATGATTATTGAGACATTTAAAAAGCTCTCATTTCTGTGAATTGTCAAAATGAATTAATAATGGAAAACTGACAAAAGCCACGTGCACGGTAATGTAAAACTTCATTTCGTACCGTAACACTGCACTGCGTACCATAACACAGACGTGTGTACTGTAACACAAACGTCCTACGTACCATAACACAGACGTGTGTACCATAACACAGACGTCCTGCATACCGTAACACAGCCGTCCTGCGTACCGTCACATGGACGTTCTGCATACCGTAACACAGACGTCCTGCGTACTGTAACACAGACGTGCATACTGTAACACAGACTTCCTGCGTACTGTAACACAGACGTGTGTACCATAACACAGACGTGTGTACCGTAACACAGACGTGTGTACCGTAACACTGCACTGCGTGCCATAACACAGACGTGTGTACTGGAACACAAACGTCCTGCGTACCATAACACAGACGTGTGTACCGTAACACAGACGTGTGTACCGTAACACAGACGTGTGTACTGTAACACAGACGTGTGTACCGTAACACAGACGTGTGTACTGTAACACAGACGTGTGTACCGTAACACAGACGTGTGTACCGTAACACAGACGTGTGTACTGTAACACAGACGTGTGTACCGTAACACAGACGTGTGTACCGTAACACAGACGTGTGTACCGTAACACAGACGTGTGTACTGTAACACAGACGTGTGTACTGTAACACAGACGTGTGTACTGTAACACAGACGTGTGTACTGTAACACAGACGTGTGTACTGTATTACATAACAACGTCAGCCAACTGAAGATGACGAACACTTGATCACTGATGCTGGTCTCATTCCCGGAGCTTACAGAAGCTACAGTCAGCTTGCAGTGTGGATCTCAAGAGTCAGATCACCCGGTCTGTTCCATCAAATAATAAAGTCAGTTGGTAACTGGAATGAATGGTTTGCAGTAGTCAGGAAACACACTCGCTCATAGAGCGCAGCTGCATAGCAGAGCCACATGCCTCATGTACGGCCTTTTCTCGGCAATGCATAACTATTAGGTTAATTTACGCCTCTAAGGCCTTCAATAGCCCCTATTCAGAGCACTATTAGGGCTGCAAATGAAAGCTACCCAGCACAGAATGACTTTATTGACTGTACAATAGGCTTCTGAATAACAGGTTTCTGAAGCGTACCAATGCGTTCATCCCACTCTATTCTAGCGAGCAATTTCATTTCATTTAGCACTAGAAATGAGAGCTCTCTTGCCCCCTACGTCTCTGAGACTCAATAGACAATTCAGTCTGCTTCAGTAATGAATAGTAAACGTTTCAAGCATTGCCAGGTATTGATGTCTGTCTCTGTTCTCATGTTCTCATTGGCGGGGACGACCCTCTTTAACCTAACCTTATTGGCTCTGCACACTTTCATTGATGTCCTGAAGACATCGCTCAAGCTTCAAAACACACATGTCGAGTTAAGAAACGCTAAACTTTAACTGCAAGAGCTTGAAGAGTAATTCAGTCTCATCGAGAGCGTTTTCTTCGCTCATTCGGTCAGCTACACACCAAGAGAGAAAAGTCTACGGTGTTATTTAGTCAGTCTTCGCAATCGATCCAATAATTTAGGGTAAGTCGAAGAGTTTAGGGAATTTTCGCTCAACTTGTACTTGCGCCCCTGAGGTAATGCGTTCAGTGCTAGACTGGCATTTGTGGTGAGTGTATCTAAAATTCCTCTCTGGTCTCGCTCAACTTCATGAAATCAAGATAATTTCTTGTTATGAAACTCACACGACGACTCACTTAATTTCAAGTATGAATAAGCGACCTATATAATACGTCAAGACCAAAAAATTCTCTTTACTCGAATTCATTTAAAAGTTTCGTTTTTTCTGAATGGAACTCGAGCTGAACGGCTCGTTCACTGAGTAAATTAAATGTTGTTGTGCAGAAACGGATGACCCACACATCTCATCATTTTCCTCATTAATCATAAAACTATACTGTAGTCCTCATTAATATTAAAAAGAGTCCTGTCACTAGAATCAAACACAATATTTTGTCTAAAAAATTCTAACAAAATATCTGTTTAATAATTGCAATAAACATCTTTTACAGAAGTTGAGTGTTCCCACGACTACTTTGACTATCAAGCTTGTGATATTCGCTCGAAATCATCGTCTCATGCCTTTCATTGTACTTCCCATGTTTTAGTATTGTAAAGTCTTGAGTTCTCAAAAATATATTAAACATAATTTTGATTTTACTACCTTTTTGACGTATTTTATCATACTCTAAAGAGCCAAACAAGCAATGCTTGATTTTATTCAGCTGGAACTCTGAAAGTCGAGTTTTTTTTCAAAAGTAAATTGAAGTCTAGAAAACGCACCGAGTAGTGATAACAACAAGCAAAAGATACAAAGATTCGTGGTTTGGGAGCCTTGGGGTAAAATTGACAACTCATAGGAGATAAGAAAGAAAAAATAAAGCGAAACAGGTATTGGTAAAAATTTGGACCTCATAAAAAAATCTAGCCAAAAGTGAGAACTCCAGTCTTGTACTATAACCCACCAAACATTACAGTGAATTGTAACCTTCAGTCACAGAATACTGAGGATCTGCTTGAATTCATTCCCACTCAGAAGACTCCAGTGGCTTACAGTAACTTTGAGAAGAAACACTGCATCACTGAGGGACTAAGAAGTAAATTGAAGACATTTTTGAAGCTATAAAATGCACAGGAGAGTCGGCATGCTGAAGGGCTTGGTGTTGGTGGTGTTGAGTCTGTGTCTAGCGCTACCAGCCAGCGCCACGCTCCTCAGCCTACGCGACGCAGCACTCACGAGCCACCGCCTTTACAAAAGAGCCCTTGGTAAGTCATCTTATTATGTTAACGAAATGATATTACTGTAAGGGCCAACAAATTAGACGACTGTGAAGAAAAAAAGGCAGAGAAAGACAGGATAAGGAATATTGGAATGCGCATAGAGAAATAATTTTTGCGCAAAAATATTCCATAGAGAATTCTGTTCCGATAATCTGAGGAAATTTTAAAACTTTTTAAAGATTTTTCTTACAACTTTTACCGGTGTGAGATCAGGTGAAATTTTTTTTTGCATGCTGAGAACGTATTTTTACACTAAATGATAGACCATGAGAATGCGCATGAAGAATACAGCAATAATACAACACAACAGTCATAGATAGTACAGGTAATGCAAATTTGTGCAAGCATTACTTATTTTAGGAGACAATGAAAATTTCTACCAGTAATTTGACATAATGAAACAATAATAGGTAAAATAAACTGCAATACAGTGAGAATATGGAGAAAATTATTCTTCCAAAAATTTTCAAATTTTCTATCGTACTGCTAATGCAAATTTTACAATAATAAAGCCCCTAGACAATCTTGTTTTAGAATGGAGAAAATAAAAACAATTACTAATTTTTTTTGTTGAAGAGATTTAAAGTTAATGCTCCAACAATTTATTGTGTATTTCTCTATGAATATCTAAAATATGAAATAAAATATTTAGGAAACTTGCATTTAATGTTTATAAATTGTAGTAGAAATTTAGGGACGCAGCACCCGTTAATTATAATTAAACTCATCAAGGGAATCTATTCAAACTGCGTTTAAAATGAATTCTTCTAAAAACAATTCGATTTGCAAAATATTTTCACTAATTATTGTAAAGGTATACCTTTGCTGCTTCTTTTTTAATCACTAACTCACCTTGCAACTGCAATCATTTAGTGTTTGTTTCCTTGTGTTCACGCACTCATACTCTCTCTGTCCGACTATGGAGAGGACTGGTCATAGGTGTTCAGTAAGTTTGTAGAAGGTATATTTAAAGCTAAAATTTATGTCTATGCTATGTTATTATGAATTCTTAGAAATACGCTTAATTCTGATGACATTGCTGTTGGTGAAGACCAGGGACCCTGCTAAAAAGTAAGTTAAATATTAGTTTTAATGACCGTAGACTTTTATGAAAATGTTTCGTTTGCTTGTTGATCCTTATTTTCCAACTTCGCAAGTAGTGAAGAAATATTAATGCAAGCAATATAGTAGCAACATCTTGAAAACAAAGAGTCTAGTCATTTATAATTTTCCCTCTGTGCCAATTAATATGAAATATTCAATATATGAATTGACAAAAATCGATACCTGCCTCACTTTGAAAAACAAATTCGTTCGTAAAGAAAAGTATTGTTTAAATTTACATGGCATTTCACGTGCTGTTCATGAAGTTATAAGCTCTAAGTTTTTGCATCTAATTTAATGAAAATTCTTGCAAGCTTTTCTCGGAAACTTAAGCCTCTAAAACGAGGCCCGACCCCTTAACGTTTATGAAAGAACTGCAACTTTTGCACAATAAACTAACAATTTTAAACTCTTTGATAGACTGGAAACGGAAAGTGTTCACTTCAAGTTCTCTTTCATAAAGAAATGGATCAAAATGTTATGAGAGTTTTGTTTATAGAATTATCAACTACGCAGGACATTGCTCTCAGAGAGTTCAGGGAGAAATGCTCAAATTTTTACCTTAAAATGTATCATCACTCTGTGGCTTTGAAACATGAAATTCAGAAAGAGAGATAGCGACCGGCTTATGTTCTATCTTGCAGAACATAGGCTGATGAGTAACAGGCCGATATTATTAGAGGCTTAGTTAGTAAATCATTTAGTACAATAATATTGATATTAAATTAGGTGCAATTGCTAGACAAAAGCTTGATGAAATTGAACCTTTTTCTTTAGATCTAGCTATTAAAAAACTATGAACATGGTATGAGAATATCATTGAATATCAACTGTTAGCATTATGAAACATTCATACACTAGATTTACAAAGTAAGCAAATTTGTAACTGATTGCTGAAAACTTGCAGGAATTAATTTTATTGAAATAAGTGAATTCAGCAATAATTTTAACATTTGTTGCCCGATGCTCAATAAATTTTAGTTTTGCTGCTAAATTCAGCTAACTATAACGCAACAGAAGAGTGGAATGCATAAAAATATCCTATCCTACAAGACAAGAGGTGTATCATTTATTCCAACCCTGTGCATGATATGCCTCATGTGATGCAACACACAGTTTTGCACTGAATTCTTACGTCTCCTAAGGAAATTATGCTAGATCCCAAAAGCTTTTGCAGTATCCGTAGTGGCTGCTTCGGTCTCAGAAGAGTCGTAAGTCATGCTGGGGCGTAATTTACGATCTAGCAAGAGAAATGACTGGGCAGCAGTCACCCTTATCACAGACGACTATGACCCGGCCTTGAAGAGAGAGAGAGGGAGAGAGAAAGGGTGAGAGGAAGGAACTGCGTTGCATCAAATTCTTCTAGAGAAATTCTGAAGACGTGAACAAGATATGGCTTGCGGAGACTTAAGATAACGGTAGGATACTGAAAAGATAAGTTTAAGTTTATTAAGCTCATGGCTACATGAAAATGGGAAGTATGTATACTGTACATTAAATTGCCAGGTATCTGGACCGGAAAACATCTAGTTATCAAATTGAAAAGAAAGTCATGATATTTTTTCCAACTTATTTATTTTATCTCGAAAATTCACATACTGCTATTTTTAATCTTTGCAAAAATTTCCTCGTTTTCTATGACTTATTTCTAACGATCAACTTGCTTTTTGATACCTTCTTCAGAAAAAATTATTGGATTTTGGAGAGAAAAACAAATCGAAGTCATTTTTTAGTTGTTCTTTATATTTATAAATTTCATTGCTTAAGTGATGCTGCAAAAACATGAAAAGAGGGAAATAAAAAGGAACAATAGCAGATCAATAAGGTGAATTAGGTAAAACTTCCCAATTGATGCTCATCATTTTTTCCTGAGCTATTCTTGCTGCATGAGGTTTAGTATTGTCACGCTGAAGCACAACACCTTTTTTAATGAATAATGCTGGTCTTTTCCTTGATAGAAAAGTTCTTAGATCATCAAGCTGCGAACAATGTTTTTCTGCCGGAATTGTTGGTGTGGGTTTAATAACTCATAATGAATTAAACCTCTCATATCCCATCCATTATAAACCGAGCATGATATTCCTTGGGTGTAATCCTTGTTTTGGAATTGATTTTGGACTTTGATTTCAATCTAATCACTGTCTTTTGCGTTGAGTATAGTTATAAAGAACCTATTTTTCGTTTCCCGTGACAATTATTTTTCAAAATGGGTTTCGATTGTTCTCTGAAAACCAAAATGTGCAGACACTCAATCTTTGATATCGTTGAGCATCATTCACATCGTGAGGAACCCATTGTCCAAGTTTTAAAACCTTTTTTAGTTCACGAAGGCATGAAATTATGGTATTATAGTATGAGCTGTATTGAATTTCTAGGCTAAATCACGTTGGGTAATTTTCGATTGACTTCAACATCTTTAACGGTTTCTTGATCAATTGATTTCGCCTTCTCGAACGTGGGCAATCTTTGAAGTCAAAATCTCCAGATGAGAAATTTGCAAACCACCTTTGCCTTTTTCTATCATTTATAATATTAATCCCAAAGACAGTTCGAATGTTTCTTGCAGCTTCTGCACCAGAAGCGTCTTTTTGTATCCATAGAGAATACAATGTCTCTGGTGTTCTTCATTAATATCCATTTCTCGATGGTTGAGTCTGTTAGAATTGATCTATTGGATTCATAACTATATTTCTGCCGTTTTTCATTTCTGAATTGATTGCGTTTTTAAAATTTGAACTCTATTTTTTCAATAATTATATTATGGAATGATTTTGAAATCATTTTTTTCAAGTTAATATCAGTTACTTTTTGTTTATTATCAGATCATAAAAATGAAATGTAAATCTAAGAAAAATGGGCATTTTCGACACGTTATTTTTGATTTTTCAAAGTTCCAATGCTGCAAAAGCTGCTTACATTTCTGCTATGTATGGACAAGGGGCCATAGCTGAAAGAACCGCTCGTGATTGGTACGCCAAGTTCAAAAATGGAAATTTTGACCTCAAAGACTGTTGGCTTTCCAGTTGAGTTCGACGAAGAGCGATTATAGCAACTTTTGCTCGAAAATTCTAGTCAAACGACAAGAGAACTGGCAGAGAAAAGGGAATGCTCCCACACTGCTATAGAGAAACATCTCCACTCGACGGGAAAGGTTAAAAAGTAAGGAGCATGGGTTCCGCATGCCTTAAGTGACAGCAAAGATCAACGAGCCAGAATCTCCGCTGGTTTGCTTGCTCGTTACCGCTCAATTTATGGACACAAGCAACGATTTCTTTACCGATTCGTTACTGATAACGAAAAATAGTGCCTGTACGTCAATATGAAGCAGTGCAAAGAATAGCTTAGCCCCGTTAAACAAGCGACACCACGTGTGAAACAAAATATTCATCTGTGTGAAACGATGTTGTGCGTATGGTGGGACTAGGAAGGCATTATACATACCGAATTACTGGAACAAAATCAAACGGTCAACGAGGAACTCTATGTTCAACGGATAGAACGAATTACTGGAACAAAATCAAACGGTCAACGAGGAACTCTATGTTCAACGGATAGAACGAATTACTGGAACGAAATCAAACGGTCAACGAGGAACTCTATGTTCAACGGATAGAACGACTCAACACGGCTATTCAAGAGAAAAGATCTAATCGGTAGCATAGAGTTCTTCTACTGCATGATAACGCCTGCCCTCATATCGCCAACATGACCAAGAAAGCGCTATTCAAACGCATGGCTGGGAAGTGCTGCCGCACCCACCGTACTCTCCCAATGTCGCACAACTAATTTCCACCTTTGTCGATCTCTTTAAAATGCTATGTGCGGAGATTCATTCAATACTGATTCAAAACTAAGAGCTTGTTCGATTAATTTTTCCGAGTCGAAATCAGGAGATTTCTACCAACCTAATACAGAGAACCTAGCGGTAAACAAATCTCAAGAAAATTTATTACTAAAGAATGGAAGATGTAAGACAGTTTCATATTGGTACAAAATGGTCATCATGGTACATATCTGTACTTTGTTATTGTTATCAAAATCAGAGGAGATACTGGTATTCAAGAAAAGTAGATTATTATTTGAAAAAGGACTGGTGTTTTCTAAAGGTTTTTCTGAACAGATTAAAGTGCTCCACCTCAAAACATTTTAAAACCTTGGTGGTATTTTTACTGACTTTCACTGGCTCTGAACCTGATAAGAATTTTGCTATTGTCACCACAAAGTGTGTAACTCTCATTAGTCAACTTTTTATCCTCTATTATATCTATTACAAACTTTCGCTTTTATTGAATTAGATCATTAAATTCATTACATGGATTTGACATATAATTTTCTAAGTTTTCTCATTTTAAACCTCACAACAACTACAAATTGACAGGAAATCAGTACACTTGTCTGCGATATACAAACTACAAAAATTTGTAATCAGGTAAAACACATCTAAGTTTTAGTTTATGTGTGGTGTTACTGTGCTTATGGGCAGCTCGGAAAATTTTTGTCCCGTACTTTGAGGGAGATTAAAGGTTAAAACTGTTGATATGAAATGCAAAGGAAGTTTTACAGCTTAAGTGACCATGCATCCACAGAGCTCAATGACAAAATTTGTCCCTCAGACAGGAGTTTCATTAATAATCATGTCTGGATGAATAATAGCACGGGAGTGAAATCTATTAGCATTAAGAAAGCATTTTATGTATCTGGCAGAGCCAAAAAGCATGCCATGCTTGTTGCGAGATGGTTTTGTGCCGGTCAAAGTCCTGGTATGAAACTTTTGCCTCATTTGAGGAAATGATTTTCTGAGTGAATTCATGAAAAAATCCTAGTCTCCTTGAAGAAATTGCGCATACATGCGAGCCATAGCATTCGAATTTCTTCAGACTTACATGCTGAGAGCACGTTTGTCGTTGCTACTGTTGAACACGATGAAGGTCTCACCCTATACATATAGTACCAGGAAAACAACCGTTCAAATCGACATGTATATCTACATTTCAGCGAACAAATTTTCCGTCTGGGCACATTCAAAGCAGGGCCCATTTGTAAGGACGCAGGTACTGGATTCTGCGCCATGTCATATTTTTTTTATCTACCTATTCACTCAGAAGAATGAAGAAAACAACACATGGCATTCTAGTCCAAAACGTTTTTGTCTCAGTACTGTCCGAATTTAAACATTTAATTAATAACCCTTTTACCTAATCATAAATTTAATTACATCCTGAAAAAGAGATCAAAAGTAAGACTTGAAGTATCGTGGGAGGGCTACAGGAAGAGGTACAAATAGTTGGACGAGGGTTGGAGCACGTCAAAGTTGTGAAAATAAGGGACTGAAAATTTCAGAAAGTGCGTAGAAAATGCAGTTAGAGCTAAGAGTAGACATATTCGCATATATATATATATATATATATATATATATATATATATATATATATATATATATATACAGAGTTTTGAGGGGTGTATTTATTACCAAACATTGTTTATATATATTGCATGTACATTTACAAGTATACATATGTATTTGTGTTCTAATGCTCTCAAATTCTCTTCTGTGCATTTTTTGCCATTTATTTATACACAATGTAAACGGCTCAGCGGTGGTGGATGGACTAACGCTATATAACAATGAATGAGTTTATAGCATGGATGAGCTTTAATTGCTTTTCAAGAGAAGTCACGAGGCAGCACGAAGGTTGATTTGCATGCGACGATTCCATTATACTGACAAAAAAAGACGACGGGTCCTGAAAAAAAGTGGTGTGCTCGCCCGGCTGCATCGTCATATCAAAGTGCGCAGCTTGAAGCAGAGCACTCAGGTTACAGAGTCAAAAAAAGGCTTAGAGAATATACTTATGCATATGCTATACATTTTACATATATGTATATACATATATGTATATATGTATATACATATATATGCTTATATATTTTTTGATTATTACATTATCCTTTTGAGTTGGGTATTATGATGTTGAGGTATTACAGTGTCATAATATCATGTCGTATATTGTACTGATATTTAATTTGAGTGCTGATCACCCAGCAGTGACTGCACACATTCCTGCCATCACAGAGGAAGCATTTGAGTTATGAGCCGTAGCCAAAATTTGAATAGACTTCAGTAGCTTAATTTAAGCATTTGGCTCGAGTCCGTACAGCTAACGTTTGTTGCGACTAAAGCTAGTCAGAATTCTGTTGTATGTCTAAGCCGGGCTTATGTTAAAATGAAATGAATTAAAGAAGTAAACTGAATTTAGGGCAGTATAAGTGTGTCATTAAGTATGATTCATTGAAATAATTATTTCATGAAAATCTAAGAAACAGATTTGTGTAATATTATTCATTATATCTCACTTTATTTTATTAAATCTCAAGGCGTTAAACAAAAACCATATATTTTTGCTGATATTACCGTCAATGAATAATCCAAATCTACGAGTAATTGTAACACTTCTACCAATAGATGACCGTGAAAAATAGTAAAAAATGGATGACTGCAATTAGCCGTTTGGGGTCTAGCGTCAGAAATCCGAGTATTCCAATGCAGCGTATCGGATTTCTCGAATGCAAATTTAGAATTCCCTTATAGTGCTAGTTGATCGGTTTTATGGTGCGAGTTGGTAAATTTTGGGAGATTTTACTTGTAAGATGAAAAGAAGAACTAACGTAAAAATTAACATTTTCATTGTGGTTATAGAGACAAATTTACATATCTTCGTTATATTTTTTATCAGTGTATTCTAAGCTCGACTTTTCATCATTTCACCTCTAAAGATGGAAACTTTGTTTCCTGAAACGTTTATTAGTAAAGCTATTCCCTTTTACGTTGGGTCTTCATTTTATTGCTAGCTATCCTTTCAATAAAGCGAGGCATCTTTCTGGTGTCAGGATTGGGCTCTGGGAGCTGCAGTGGGCATTACACACATGCTAACTCAAATAGATAACTGAGGGTGTCCAGGTCGAAATATTAAATAAACGCTCGGCTTGAAGTTAAGGCAGAACATGAGATACTTGCCAATTTAGGCAATGATTGAAAGCCTGTGATTCCAACCTATACTGAAACCAGGGCGTATAAGAGATAAATTGAGTCTATGTAGCTATTGGACATCATAAAATTTCCTTAAATCCACGTGCGTTGCTGGTCAGAATTACCACTTAACGATAGTAACAAAAGTGATTTTTAAAGCATTCTGAGGAGGAACTCGTAAAACTGGTTTGGGTTGAAGCCAAAGGCCTTGGCTTGAGTACACGAGAACGATCGATCCGAGGCTGTAAGGCGCTAGTGTATGGATTGGTGCTCTTGTCTTGCTGCAGGGACCTGTTGTGTGCAAGATGTGGGTCATTTGTACTCTTGTCCTGCTGCAGGGACCTATTGTGTGCAAGATGTGGGTCATTTGTACTCTTGTCTTGCTGCAGGGACCTGTTGTGTACAAGATGTGGGTCATTTGTACTCTTGTCTTGCTACAGGGACCTGTTGTGTGCAAGATGTGGGTCATTTGTACTCTTGTCTTGCTGCAGGGACCTGTTGTGTGCAAGATGTGGGTCATTTGTACTTTTGTCTTGCTGCAGGGACCTGTTGTGTGTGAAGTGAGGCTTACGTATTGCTGATGTTGATATCTTTAGCCAATTTATTACTAGGCCGAACAAAAATTCGTTGAATTAATTACGAATATTAAAGCTTCTGAACTATTTCTTCGCAGAACCGTATTTCAAGTTAGTTCTATTGATACGAAGGTACTTTAAAATCACATGAATAAAATATGCACAATACCGATTATGCAAATTATTGAGGGTGAACGATGCTAAAATGGGCAATTATTCACCGATACACTGAAACAACAATTAACACAGTACCTAATGCATTCTGAAGATTGAGTTATCGTCAATGCTCAGAGATAGTGACTAACAGAAAGCCTTGCTCACTCAAAAAGGACTGAGGTAAACAATACTAAGCGGCGACCACAGGTTTTCCGTCACTGCCTCGTGATTGTGCTGGTCAGGGCGTTACTCAGTGCTCCATAGCGTTGCAGGGAAATGAGAGCAGGAGGCTTCAAATCCTTTAAATCTGTTTAACTTTTGCTTTGTGATCACAACATTGCCTTTTGTTGAGATATGATGAACTGCGAAAATTCGAGGGAGTATGAGTTCATCGAAAAGATAAATGTACACTGGGTTTTATTTGCCTAAATGAGCTCTTCTGATTCCGTTGAATAACGTCGCTGAATAAAAGTTAACTGGAAATGTGAGAGAAAATGATTGTCATTTTTGAAGCCTTCAGAATAGCTGGGAAAACTTATGTTAAAACTGCAGTCAAAGGGAACGTGAATTCTTCATTAAGCTCAGCCTCAATAGCGGCTACGGCAAGTCAGAAACTTGGGAACGACATTTTGGGGGATGGAAACAACAGTACGAACTTACGACTACGGTAATGTGGGAAGATGATAATGGCTATGCAGAGAATTTAAATGTTAATTGGGAGCCTTGTCGTGTGCGGCCATCATCGAATGGGAACGATAATACGGAGAATGGAAACGATAGTACGGGAAATGGAAACTACAATACAGAAAATAGATAAAAAGAGAATAATGGCAACTTATCATAGGAAATGATTCATTGAAGCTTGGAAGCTTAACACGTTAGGTGCAAAGTGATCCACTGGTGGGTCACTCAGGTTAGGTTCTGTATTTTTTTCAAAGCTTTCTAGTGACTGCATTTACAGAGTAAATATTTTCACCGGCTAGGCAACTGTACTTAACGCGGTTAAGTAACAAAGCCACCTCTACTTCAACTAGAATGACAGTGAACTCACAAAAAGACTTCTAAAAACAATGCAACAAAATTCTTTGCCATGGTGTTCGTCGACTGCAAATCCTCTGCTGCCTTTCAAATTGCTTAATTCGATCGGAAGGAATTCGGTCTGTTTTGCATCAGCGAGGACTGGTCGGGAAATGACTCGTTAGGTGAGAATTTTGTCTGTAGAGTCAGAGTGTTAGCAAAGCTCGAGGTACCGAGTTCCTATGAAAACAAAGTTTATTTTGTTCTTTACATCTACTATGATTTTCAGTATCAGTTTTACAGTGCGATCGTCATTAGTCACGTAACTATCACGATCCAGAGGATTGTTCCTATCTCTGATTAAACTATAGTACATGTTGTCCCCGGTATGATACATTAGACAGACGTAAACATTAGCCTTCTGTATACCAGACCAGCCCCAGCCACACCACGAGTACAAGTTTGAGGACGTAAGTCATGAAGCTGGTCGCTTCAAAAGAGATAAAATGAGAGGATCTTGCATCAGAATAAAGCGAGAACTGTAGAAAGTTTAGCGTGTAATTAACGAAAATATGTTGTGAGCTGGAAAGTATACATATCAAAGCTTAATAGACATCATTTTTTAGTTTTTCCCATATACCGCTTGCCTAAAATACTGGAAAAAGCCTTTAATGAGGAGAGTTGGAACATCTGTGTGCTACTACACGTATTGTGCAGTTACTTTAACTATGATTATATTCCGTTTGAGTTGTAAACTATCTTATCTAATTTAGATAGATAATTCTAAAAAAACATACGTTGATCTTTATCGTATAAATTGCTATGTTTTCACCCTTAGTTTCCACTTATCGTACAGCTTTCATAAACAAGTTTTGTTCTGTCACTGTTCATAAAAGTTTGTTCAGTCAATGACCCTAAAAAATTAGAAGACTAAGCAAGCTTTCACTTCTGTACGCGCACTGCAGAATATTACATTACTTCAAATTATAAGAATGCCTCCTATTAAATAGCAAAATAACTAAGTTCCCATTTACACTAATACTAATTTACATTAGTATGTATAAATTTGTACATATACTAATGGTATATGCATTTATGTATACTAATAAGTGGCACAAATACAAAGATTGGATTCACATTAAGTTCAAGGAATAAATTGCCAGCAACACGACGCACATTTAACAGCTCATACACAAAATTATCTTTTATTCGTATATTCTTCGCAAAATTTTCCCTGTTATCGCATTAATGAATATTTTTACATTGTTATCAGTCTCTTTGGCGCAGCCAGGCTGCTTTCTCGCGTTATCAGGCTCGAGCTTCAAGGTGAGAATTCTTTTGTCAGCTCGTTTAACATGGCAGCCACCAGCGAGGCTGGCGAGACTGCCTTTTATTGGGAAAATTTCATCACTCCCGTGTATCATCTTCCCCACTCCTTGGAATTAGAGTGAAAATAGTGTATGATTATGTGGGAGTGGTGCATGGTTGGTGTGCGAATGAGGTACGATTGGTGTAGAAATGGTGCATGATTGGTGTGTGGTTGGTGTTTAGATTGATGGAAGGATTACTGTTGGGATTGGCGTAGAAATTAGTATGAGGATTGGTGTACGAATGACACATGATTGATGTTGAGATTGATGGATGGATTGGTATAGGGATTGGTGTAGGGATTGGTGTTGAGATGGTTGTGCAGATTGGTATGGAGATTGACGTGGAAATTGTTTTGAGGACTGCAGTGCTGATTGATTTGAGAACTGAAATTGAGATTTCTGAGGGAATTGAAATGGAGATTGATGTGACGGTTGAAATGGAGATTAATGATTCGTGTGGGAATTGCTCTTATCCGTATGAAAGTGATATGATTGCTAAAGTTAAGTTCTCAGTTTAGATATTTAAATCATAGTCATGCGAAAATTTTCGATTATTTCATTGCATATTTTACACAAATCTCATGCTTGAGTGAATTGCCAGTATTTCTCATAAGCAATGTCAACAGTAAAATTGTTCCTCTTGCAAAAATTTTTTGAATTTTTTTTCATGTAAAACGAATACTACGATCCTAAATTTTCCAGTTCACATTTAATTCACTATTCGCTAGCACACAAATAATTTTTTCCCATGCAGCCGAACGCAAGCTCATTATTTTGAGGTGGGTTTTGTGCTCACAAGTCTCTGCACGATGGAAGAATCCAACCGCGTATCACAGGGATGTCGCTTTTTCTTGCCCGTGACACAAAGAGACTAGAAGCTCATTAGGCTTGCATGAATAATTAGGGCGATGAAGTCCCAATTCGTGATGTGCTTTCAATGAGTGACTCTGCGGATAATTCAAAATTCATGGAATGCAGCAACTTGGGAGTCATTTTTCTAGAATAGAACTTTGAAGCCGAAAAAACTTTCACGAGTCGAAAAGTTTGGCTGCGCTCGAGCGCTGCGTTCCTCAGAGCGCTAAAGTTGAGGACATTTACCGTAAAGCTGCTTAATTCAAACTCAATTTGAGTTTAAGAGGAAACTCGGGAAGCAGCATCATGAACGGAGTGTAGTGTATCTACGTGCCATGAGCTACAACATGAATATCGTATCAGAATGCGGTTATCTGAAATATTCATCACATTTCAGTACCCGTTTCAGTGGTTTCAAGGTATGAAAAATTAGTGTATTGATGTAAGAGGAGAACAATCTATTTTAATATTCATTTGTGCTTTTAAATTCCGTTAGGTTTTTACAAATATTGCATAGTAGTGTACAATCCCAGGAACAAAAAATGATCGTATTCGTTCTACTGTTCACTGCAAACCAAAATTTAGTCTTTCTTGCCTTTTCATTTTGCATGCGTGCATATTATAAGTTCTTGCATTCAAGACGAGACTATTTACAAAGTTTTTGCTGCGAAACTTTTCTGCCTAAAGGTGAGTCAGATTTCAATATTTTGACTCGGAGAAAGCGCTGGCCCCTTTATGCACAAAAGTTGCAAATAAACTTGAAAGTAAAAAACTTGCCCCGCGGCAGAGAATACAAAGAGGTCTGAATACTTTGCTGGGTTCTTCGTTTTAGTTTCTGGACTGTTCCAGCATTAAAAAACCTTTAGTCTGTTATCCAAATTAACCTAATGTACAACAAAGGGTTTGCTAAAATACTTGTGCGGAGGCTCTACTTACTTAGGCTGTGAGCAAGGACTACTGTAAGCGAGTTATATAGGGTGACCCATATGTAAGGTACATTTTTAAAAGTATTATAGCTATAAAACTACAAATGGTAAAGAGATTTGGTTAATTCAGAACGAAAGAAGAAATTTCAAAGTTTAATATAAATTTATAAATGAAACAGTAAAAAACGTTTATCTATGGAATACAATATCTTTTATATACCTCCATTATTGGTCAAACAATGGCGTGCTCTTTCAACGGTGCTGTTCATTACTTTCCTTAATGTCTCTGGTGAAATGTTGTTGACCTCTTGAATGATGTTTCGTTTCAATTGCACTTAGATCTGGAGATCGAGGCGGCCACGGAATATCACCAAAAAGAGAAATTATTCTCTATGGAAAAATTGTTTTTAACATTTGCATTGTTTCTTTTGCTGTGTGCGCTGTAGCTCCATCTCGTTGGAAAAAGGTAATCTCTGTGTTATTATCTCCAATTTTAATTATTAAATATTCTTGAATCATCTGTCTATACAAGTTTACATTAACACAAGTGTCACCACCAATAGCATCTTCAAAAAAATATGGTCCAATGATCCTTGAAGACGTGATGCCACACCATACTATTTCTTTAGGTGAGTGAAGTGGAAGTTCATGATTTTTATTTTATTTTTTGAAGCCCAGAATCTGCAATTTTGCTTATTAACAAAACCATTGAGGTGAAGATGTGCCACATCAGTCATTATTAAATTCTTTAAAAAGTTTTCATTTTCAGTAAGCTGCAGAAATCTATTCTCAAAATCTAATCGCTTTTGGTAGTCCGTAGGATGGAGTTCTTGAGTTAATTGAGCTTTATATGGATGATACTTTAGGTCTTTTACAAAAATACGTTGCAGTAAGGTACGTGACATTCTCAGTTCAATTGAACGTCGCCTAGTTGACATTTTGGGCCGATCAGCGACACTCGTTGCAACAAGCTGAATTGAAGCACCAGTTCGTATGGTCCGTGGCCTGCCACTACGTTACCTGTCTGCTGTTATCCCAGTTTCTCTAAATTTCAATACCAGTTTTTTATGCACTTCTTCGAAGGACTTCTTTCAATACCATCAATATTCCGGTAATTCCTCTGAACTGCAGTAACCGAATAATTACATCGAAAGTTTGTTCGTTGTTCCATTGCCTAGCGATTCATTTTGGGGAGTGGATTTTATGAATTTTTTGGATAATATGTTGTGATTGTCGGTAGACTTGATACGCTGGTAGAAAACTTTGAAATCCCCTCTTTCATTTTGAATTAACCTAATCTCTTTACCATTTGTAGTTTTATAGCTATAATAGTTTTAAAAAGGTGCGTTACTTAAGGGCCACCCTGTATTATTGGTCTGGTAATTCATAGTATTTTCTTAGCCTCAAGAAACGAAACCTCAAATTTTTGCACGAGCTTAACGGTAAATTAAATTATTCAACGGTCATTAATTAAATTTTTAGTATTATAGGCTAAAAATATGAAATGAGGAATCTAGGTTGAATAATAAAATCTATATATTAATACGCTTACGACTATCGTACCTGTGCGTCACACCCTTCATTGCGGTATCTATTATACGGTTGGGGTCGGGTCACGTTACATTACGTTACTTTGGGTTAGGAATTTTATGACTGTTTTGGTTTTAGAATTTTTTTCACTTTTTTAATTTTTTAAATGGTTTAAATTTTTATATATTTTAAATTACTTTTTAATATTTTTAATTCTGTAAATTTTCAAATGGTTTCATTTTTTGAATTTTTTGAATTTTTTGGGTTTTTTGAATATTTTAGTTGCTTTTATTTTTTGATTTTGTTTTAATTTTTTAAATTGCTTAAAATTTTTCCTTTTTTTAATTTTTGAATTTTTTGAATTTTTTTGAATTATCAGAATTTTTAAAATTCTTCATATTTTGTCATTTATTTGAATTTTTGACATGTTTTGAATTTTTTGAATTTTTTTGAAATATTTGATTTTTTTTAAATTTAAAAAGTGCTGCTAGCGTATCAGTGTTACCGACAATACCTTACTTATGTGCGAACCTGTACAATGCGGCCCCATGAAATTACGAATTTTTGAACGTGGCCCTTGCACTGAAAAGTTTGCCCACCCCTGATCTAAAACAATGGAGCAGAGAATAAGAGAACAAAGAGAAGCAGCAAGAGAGCGACAGAGAAGGAGCCGACAGCGCTTGCGAGAAGACGAAAGGCAAGCAACTCGTGATAGAAGCAGACAACGAATGCAACAGCGAAGGATGAATATGAGTCAGGAGGAGCGAGAATTGCATCTTCAAATCATGAGAAATAGAGATCAAGAAAGTCGAAATAATATGAATGATGTGGAGAGACAGGAATTTCTAGAAAACAGGAGAAACAGATGCCAAGAAAGACGAAATGATATGAATGAGGCGGAGAGACAGCAATTTCTAGGAAACAGGAGAAACAGAGACCATGAAAGAAGAAATGATAATAATATGGAACACCAGGTACATTACACTGGAGCCATGGATGTCCGATGCCAATTTTGCGGAGCTTTAAGATTCCAAAGAGAACAACTAAATTGTTGTCATAATGGAAAAGTTTTACTTCTTCCCCTACAAGAATACCCCGAAAATTTGAGATTACTCTTTGATGCCGACGGTGCAGAGGGTGGTTTCATTTAGTTTTCTAGGATGGCATCAAAGTTGTTGAATCACACAATCAATGATTGTTAATTATTCACTACCTGTAAAATCATGCTAATGAACTAACCGCGAATTATTCACGGGTCTTGCTAGTAGATAAGTAATAATCTATCTTCTGATCTAATACTAAGAATGACCGTCTTGTGTTTATATATATATTTATTTATTTATTTATATGTTTCGTGTCACGCTCTTAAGAATAGATAGGAAGAAATTAGCTCTGGCAGTCTTGGTTTCAGTTCACTGGTAAATTAATACACTCATTTTTGCTGTACAAGTGCACTGTAACAAGCCATCACTTTAAAAAAAATAGAGAGATCCAGAGCCTTATATACTCGAGTTCGTATCGTGGATACCGAGTTCGGCGGGGTATTGCATATTACAATATACATACACAAAACTCGCAGTTGCTTTCAGTAATGCTGAATTTCTGTATCTAGGATATGGCACGAATGGCAATAACTATTTCTATTGCGGTTCAAAAATACTGTATTCTAAGTGTTTATTACTGTCACAAGAAAAATAAGTAACCTTTAAAATAAGCTCAAGCATGGAAACTCCACTCGAACGAAAAAAAGACTGAATCTTGAGAGAAAAAGAAGAGCAGGAGAAAGATTATATCAAGAACAAGTTGTTGTAAGGCAACAGAGGCGGGATCAGTATGCAAGTAGTTCACAAGAACGACTAGAGGCCATACACTCAGCAGGAAGACTAAGGTAGGCACAGAGGCGTGAACAGGAGGATGATGACCAGCGTTATGTTCGTAGAAGGAATCTCAGAATAGCAGCGCAAGAAAAAATAACCGCTGAAACTGAGGCAAAATCAAGTCAAAGGAAAGAAGATATAAGGCAGAGAGTGCAGCAAAGGATTGCCAATGAAACTGAAGAAGAGGAAAATCAAAGAAGAGATGAGATGAGACAGAGAGCGCAGCAAAGGATTGCCAATGAAACTGAATTTTATTTAATATCTTTCCAACAGTATTTGCCATCATTTTTGATGGCACGGGTACACTAGTTGTTGGTAGATTTATATAATTCGAAGTTTGACCATTTTACTTTTAAGAAATATTTGTTTACTAAACAAATTCGTTTGCAAGTCGTTACCACAGATGGTTACAAGGGATGGTCGTTATTATAGTACAGAGAGATTACAGGAATATTTTTACCGATGGAAGAATTCCTGATAAAAAGTACATAAAATCAATTCTCTCTGTATTCAAGAAAACCGGCTCAACAATAGACAAGCAACGTTGTAGCAGATCACGAACCGTTCTAACTGATGTTCCGATTCGGCTTGTTTCAACAAACGATGTTTCAAGTATGGTTATTTTTCACACACAACAGATCTCTACAGCAAGACAAGAGCACAAATGACCCACATCTTGCACAAACAGGTTGGTGTAGCAAGACCTGAGCACTATACAAGGGATATAAAGCGAACCATCTTACAGGTTAGCTTTCTAATGTTAGCTCTTAACTTTTAGTTAGTTTGCTAGTGCTTGCTGGCTGCTCTGTGAAATACATTATTGAATTCTCCGTATGAACTGAAGAGGAAACATGCACTGTCAAATTAAACTTTAGTTGAAGCATCTTATGTAGAATGCACGTGAATATTTGGTATGAGACACCTCACGTATGAATTTGCGCAGTTTTTCCCTAACTGAGCACTAAACGCAGCATCGTAATTTCACTTGAAAAAACAAGCAGCTCCTAACGTCTCTCTCCAAGTCCATTAGACTGAAAGCCATAATTTCTCCACAGAATTTTACGACCGTCGGCTTAGGTCAACCGCGTTGGACGGCTAGCAAATTACTTTGCATTACTCGGCATAGCAAGATGCTCTTTTGGACGTTAGATTTTCTCGTTGTCATGAAAATTATGTCATTCTATAGAAAAAACTTTACAGAATTACGAGATGGCTGTGTATTCAGAGAAGGTGTTACATGCATTTCGTAGTTCTTTTTTAATAAAACACTGTATGTTGGCTGTAACAACAGGTGTGTCGTTAATATACTGCTTATGTAGTTGAAGAAAATAGATTCCTAATCTGCTTAAGCATTTTGAGCTTATCGTGCCAGTACGCAAGAAAAAATAAGGGAACGAGATGATGGGTCTTACTTTGAAAATGTTTGCAATTTTGACACTGAGTTTTATGACATAACACCGAAACAGATAGACTGCTTTTATGAAATAGTGATTTACCGAATTCTGATACATTTTTGATTTTTAAATACTTGATGATCTATATACATTTTCATACTCAACATTACGTACTTAGGGAATTTCATTCAATTTATATTCTGGGTCACAGGCTGAAGGTAATTCAGATAACAGAATAATACATGGAGACGCAATCATGAGTAGATCCAAGCAGCACCAGTCACAGAGGTGTTCCTGTCTCAATGAATAACTTAAGCTGACTGTACTGAAGCACTTCTCTAATTTTGAACATTGCGAAACAGCCTTCGCATCATATTTCGTTTCTGAAGGGTTCTGAATTTTTTAGTGAATTGTTAGTAGTAATTACACCGCTGCAGAAACTTCTTGAGACTTGCAGAGGATGCAGTCTTAGATGTACGCAGGATTGTTCTGAAGTTGTGCGTTCATAAATCAATCGACGTGAGTGTTTCCTTAACAATTGTGGAGCAGGCTGGCCCTGGTGACATTAACAGCGGAAATTGATAGTGCATCTTTAAATACGAGTTTGGAAATACATTCCGTGCAAGTCAATGTGAACAACGTCAGCTATATTTTCATTGAATTTCATAATAAGTAATATCGCTACACAAATAAAGAAAATCGAGTATTGCTTGCCAGCCTAAACTAACCCTAATTTCACATCATGATCCAATAAGCCAATCACCTGAGAGGCTCATCAATTCATTAACCAAACAAAGGTTGTCAGCGTCACCAATAAGTCATTACGTCCTGACGGGTTTGTGAGCGGCGAGTAATGGGTGAAGTGCTGCCTACGCTTGTATTTCTCGGGTTGTTGGTGAAGAACATGGCTTCAATAAATTCCCCTCCATTTACACAAGATACATTTTATTTCAGTTCATATGATTCATTATGAGCTTCGTTACCCCCGCGGAAAAGCCTAATAATTTGAGGCAGGAAGCTCACCAAGACTCTGCCCAGCCCAAAATGCTGAAGCAAAAATTTTACTCTCGTTCAAGGAGCTTGCGCACTCGCAAGTGAGCACATAATAGGGGTCTTATTTGGACTAAGAGTATGTTGACTTATTAAAGGAATGAGTTCATGACGTTACGACAAGGCTAGACTCCTTCATCCTTCCTCTCTACTTTCATGATACATTTGGCGGATGAAAGCCCCTGGTGTGAGATAAATAATTCTTTATTACTTCACCATCGTCCATCGCCTCACACTGCGACTCGCATTGGTGTCTCTTTGTGCTCATAAACTGAGATAACTTTCCTGGTACGAGAATGCCAAGAAACAGCCACACTGATCAGGTCTAGGCTGAACTAGACTGTGGTTAGTTTCTACTGAATAACTTTGAAAAAAATAAAAATGAAGTAGGTAGAAAAAGGAAATTTGAAAACATTAAATATTTTCCTCTCATAAAAATGAATATGATTGGATTCTTATGATTAAATACATATGCAGTGATGCATGAGGGGGATGGGCTAAATTGCCCATGAGTTGTATGATCAACAACCTTGACATAAATGCTCTGACAAAACATAAATTGATTTTAAACATATTTTTCACATTCCGTTTTTGCAGGACTTGGAGGAGAGTTAAATTTCTTCATAATCGGCGTTAAAGAGAGCGTGTTCTCATACAATACACGCAGGCAGGTTATCTCACACATCAATAATTGTTTGTCTATTCAAATGAAAAAAAAACTACAGGAGGCTTGGAAACTCCTGTGCATTCAGATTCTTATTAAAAAAGATGTATGTGTTTCTGTGCAGAATAGAGGAGGTATTTATGAATACAAATTATAAGCAATATTGAAAGTGATCATCCCCAGCATAAACAATGGCTTGGGTACCTTTTATTTTGCTTTTAAATTCTGTTATTGATTGCTTTTTTGAAGTAAACTGAATGAATGCCGTTGTCTTCCAAACACATTGAAAGTTAAATATTATTTTTGAGTCGAAAGGATATTTCCAGTAGGTTTCTTTGTAAAAGTAATAATTCGAAGCAAACTTGTTATCCAAAAAAAAAAAGATATAAAAAATGTTTCTACACTAAACTTGAAACCTAGTCTCTATAAATAAATATTATAAAAGTGCTATGTAATAGATTCTAAGGTTCATTTAGTCCGACAAGTTGAACAACTGTAGGTGTTTAAGGTATTGTAACAATTAAATACATGTGCATGGTATTGTAATATATCCATAAACAGGCGTATGGTGTTGTAAGAGATTAATGAACATTGTAGGGTATAAAAATAAATTAATAAATATTGTAGGGTGCAATAATGAATTAATAAACATTCACCAGGTATTCTACTGTCAGCTCTACGGAAAGTTCCCAAACAAGTTTAAGTAGTAAATAGTAGAAAGGTTTCAACCAACATGAAGTATATTGAAAAAAAAACAGTGATTCCTTTGTGTGTTGGTTATAGTCAGATATATACACAGTATCCTACAGTAATGTGCAGCAGCAGCAACACGTTATTGACCCATACTGTCTTCGGAGACGAAATTGAGTTTTTATCAACGTTCTCTCTGTGTATCCTAAGAGCTGACGAAAAGAAGGATACTCGGAGATACTTCTTTTCCTGGGTGTTTTCTTTTCCAAGTAAGGGAGTACGTCAGCATAAAGCAATAAATTTTCATTTCTGATTTACACATAATTTCACCAGTAGACAAAAATAATGTTAAATTCAAACATCTCTAGTCGATTTTCAGGGCAGTTTCGTGACAACGCTGTTTAGCTGCTAAGTAAGTTGTTTATTTTCACTGTTATACAAAAAATAGCCTAATGCGCTTATCAAGTTCTGAAACAATTGCCCTTTGATAAAGTGTTTAGACCATCTATTTGAGGAACAGTAACTTGCACTGTCTTTCTAGTAATAAATAAATCACCGCCACTCTACCCTCACTGCTTCGGGCAAAGGCCAGTGGGTGCAAACATTATTGCAGCTCTCAGGTCCGCCTCTCATTGATTCAAAAGTTACTCGAGTTATCGGCCTTAACTTTTTGATATAATCTCACAACTCTGCA
This sequence comes from Trinorchestia longiramus, assembly GCA_006783055.1. NCBI lineage: Eukaryota > Metazoa > Arthropoda > Malacostraca > Amphipoda > Talitridae > Trinorchestia > Trinorchestia longiramus. The sequence goes on from VCRD01001122.1 coordinate 58,769, forward strand.
GTCTTGATGCAGGCAAAAGGGTTAAAGACTTTTGTTACTTTCTGAATGCCTGGAAATGGGAATCAACGAATTCATGAATTCAGTGATGCATTCGATTTTTTCGATCAAACTGTTTTCAAGCGTTCATGAAAGGAATTAAGCTTTGTATTTAGACATAATCAGAGAAAGCATATTTATGTATGTAAATAAGTTGCCACTTAATCAATTTTTTCAGATGTTTGTTCAGTTTATTAGTATAATAGTTTCAAACCAGAAAGATGGTGATGCAATAACTATCGACCAGGAAAACTGTGAACCTTCTCACAATTTATTTACTAGACTTCCGTGCACATATAATTCTATGTCTAATAGAAAATCATCATAGATACTTATAATTTAAGCTTCTAGTACTTCAATCCTCGTCACTATGGGGAAAAAATATCTAAGATCTATATATGACCAACGTGACTCTTCGAGAAGCTTAGTCTCTACATATGTTCGATGTAAGTTGTGGTGTTATGACTGTGGGGTGGGACAACAAGACGAAGCATATGATGGCATTCTGATTAATTAAATTCAGCTGAGAAAAATCCAATACTGTACTGAAAGCATTTACCCTTCAACTGGTTCCAATCGTAAAACTTCTGTTGGAAGCATTTTGTGTATTAAACATGAAGTAGAAATCATTAACAATACGTGTATACCTTCGATAGTTAATGAAATAACAAATTACTAGTTTTAACTGTAACTTTTTTCATTATCAAGAATGTGATGAATGTGTTTTACATGAACCACGATTCATGGTTCCCTGAGTGATGACAGTAGTGAGTTACTGCATCTCTTTGTGTTATTAGCTTTCCTTTGCGTTAGCACAAAGTTGTAGGTAAGTGCATACGCTGCTTGATTATTCTCAAGTTATTGTACTGTAGTTCTTGCATGACCCGTAATTTTGCTCTGGCATTAATAATATATAGGTCGACAAGTCCATGACAGTTTGTGCCAGCGTTTTGGATCACATGATGTAATTATGAAGAATATACGCTAGAGGTTCGATGAAAGCCAATGTTTCCCCAATAAACTGTTCGTTTATGCCTGACTTCATGGAAGCTTAAGCTAATGTTTAAGTTCGACTCCAGGGTTACTCTGGATGCTTGCACGGCTTTCAGAAGATAATTAGCAATTTTAAGCTAATCTTTTACGGTTATCGGGCAACCAAGAGAAGGTTTTTAGTGTTATTGATGAGATCGTAATCATACTCATGTGATGTTCATGGTCAGTTCACACGTACACGTAAATAGAGGCAGGTCAGACCACTCAACACAACTACAAAAATCTGAAATCTATACCTGAGTTTGGAGACGTAAAAAATTAATTTCTAGCGCAGAGTTTATTAACTGAAACGTAAGTATTTATTGAGAGGATGAAATATTAGCATATTTCATGTCACGAGTAAGAGACTTTTTCTTTCGTTGCTACATTATTAGTATGTGTTCATAAAAAATCAATTACTGCGAGGCTTAGTATTTGACCTATTCAGAAGCAGTGATTTTTTTTGTGCCGTTGAAAACATCATTAAATTGTATTTTCTTTTGTGAAATTATTAGTTATCATTTTATCACTCAAGATTAATGATCTATTCATGCACTAGTAGACCCTCACGTGAAATTTCACGTGTTTTTTACTGAATTATTTTGTTTGATTTAGCAGTGAACGCGGGCTTTGCAAAGGAGTTTCCACATTGAAGGATGTGCCTTTTGTATCCACAATACAATGGTTACCATACATACATATATACCCTACCGAATTTTTCTTATCTAAATCCTTACGAGCGTGACAGAAAAACGGACCAAGCAAGCAAGCAACAAACTGTGTATTATTTATTATACAGTGGAATTCTGAAATTTATTGAACTGCTGTATTCATTCTACCAATTATCAATACGTACTAGAAAACACCCGTGAAAATTTTAGTGTTTAAAAGTGAACGAAAAATTCCAGTGTTTACAATAAAGACGAATGTATTAAAGATCTACGACGTATTATTGTGTTTTAAATTAATATCTTACATGAATATATACAGAACTTCCATTCTGTATCTTATTTAACGATAACATGACCGTGGAAACTACGTGATTTAAATGTAATAAAACTAAGGATCTATGAAATAAAATACTGTTTTCACTATTACATATAAATTAATGAAATAAACATAGTTAATAGAGTAACGGGAATAAAAGTCAAAGCAGTTATTCACTTTAGATTCTGATTTCAGTTCTATAATTTATCTTCAGTAATAGATTGAAAGAAATGGGACGGACACTCACAGATAGAGGAATAGAGAAAGAGATACAGGGATGGAGATACACTGTGTATTATATAAGTAGATTGCACGAAGAACTTGTAAGATTTTACCTTAAAAATGGTGCGCTACACCAAGGAGTAGCGAACAAAATTTGTGGAACTCTCCTCTGAATATAATGGATCAATTATTACAGTACAGAGGAATTACAGGAACACCTTTAATAACAGAAGAAGTCCTGATAAAAAGTGAATAAAAGCAATTGTTTCTAGATTCAAGGGAACCGGCTTAACAGCAGACAAGTACCGTTGTGGCAGACCGCGAACCATTAGAAATGATGTTTCGATTTGGCTTGTTTCATTAAACGTTGCTGGTCAGCCCACTACTTCAACGAGGAAACGTTCCATTAAATTAGGAATATTTTGCAGGTTACTGTAATATATTCTGAAAAAAGATTGGAAATATCACCATGTATGAAGCATCGTTTGTTGAAACAAACCGAATCGAAAAATCAATTCAAACGGTTAGCGGTCTGCCACAGCGTTGCTTGCCTGCTGTTGAACCAGTTTCCTTGAATCTAGAGACAATTGCTTTCATGTGCTTTTCATCTGGGATTCTTCCATCGTTAAAAGAGTTCATGTAATCCTTCTTAAAATAATTGATCTATCATATTCAAAGTAGAGTTCCACAATTTTTGCACTTTACTCTTTCGTGTAATGTACCATTTTTTGGGTAAAATCTTACAAAATACCAGCACTAGCTCCATGTGCGATGATAATCACTGGTCTGCAATGTTTTCAAGGTTTAACATATAATACCTTATATTAAACCAGTTTTTTGCACTCATTTTACTCAATCAGATCAGGTTAATGAAATATTAGCTCATTAAAAATATCCAAAATTCCGATCTATTTGTAGGTGAATAAAATGCAATATTGAAAATATTAGACTGATTTATTCACAGAAGGCGCACAAAACATTTTGAATGGATAGCAAGAAGAGCATAATGAATTAAGGAAACTACTCATGGATGAATGGTCTCTTCAAGGACTTCCGTTTGTGCTGAGCAGACTGCGCATCCCTGTTTAGGCACCAGCAGTAGTCGGTCAGAAAGTTGACATCCCATCGGCCTTGATAACGTTCCTCCATAACACTGATATCTTGGTGAAAGCGCTCATCCTGTTCTTCACTGAAGTCTCCACAATTCTCTGTAAAATAGTACAAATGAGACCGCAGGAAGTGCATTTTCACTGACATGCGCGCACCAACTTGGCGGAAATTCTTCATTAACTCATCAACCACCTTCTGATACTGGGCACTTCTGTGGTTGCCAAGGAAGTTTTCAATAATTGACTTAAGGGACAACCAGGCAGAGAGTTCAGCAGGATTCAGTGCATCATCAAAACTAGTAACTTTGAAGAGTTCCCTTATTTGAGGGCCATCAAATAAACCTGCCTTAATTTTCTCCATGCTTTTTCGTTGAAACTTCTGATGAAGGAAAGCAAATCCTCCACCTTCCCTGTCCAATGCATTTACAAAGTTCTTCATGAAACTGAGTTTGATGTGGAGGGGTGGGAGCAATATCTTGCTCAGTTCAACCAGAGGGTGAGACACAACGTTGTGTGATCCAGGTTTTAATCCTCGTCTTGATGGCCACTCTTCTCTGACATAATGCTAGTCATCAGCACGGCTATTCCATAAACACAGAAAGCATGGATACTTTGTGTAACCACCTTAAAGTCCTAGGATGAGTCCAACAACTTCAAAATTTCCACAGATCAACCATTTATGTTTCTGGTAGTTCAGAGCAGACAACAGACGTTCCTTGATTTTGTGAGATTTTTTCATTTCAACTGAGTGCCCAACAGTTATCGATGAAAACTTGTTTCCCATATTCACTTGTCCATTCCATACCATCATACTTCAGACCAAGTAATTCAATCAGGTGAGCAATATTGCTACAGTAGACCAATGAAGATGCTTCATCAAACATGAAGAATTTTCTCAATTTTCTCTCGCAAAACCAATGCCAATAGAATGTTGTTCCTGACGCCAGTAGACATTTCTCTCGAAGACGAGAACCCAGTAGTTGGGCAAACTCCTTCGAAACGTTCACGTCTCGTGTCAGGTCACCGAGTTCGGCTTGGGTCAAAGGCACAGGTTGGTCGCTCTCTTCTGACCTGCATTTATCACACTTAGCTGTATCAATCATATCACTAGATTTGGAATCAGAACTAGATTCCATGGTGACATTGGGCTCAGAAACAGGAACATCTGGGCCATGGGGGACTGGTTTTATGGTAAAAGGAACATCACGATATAGAACATGGTGCTTGTTCTTGAGATTGATGACTTTTAGACTTGTCATGCAAAAGTAGCAGTCGGTAACGTGATCTTTCCCTTCCCTTCACACCATTGGGACACCAAAGGGCATACTCTTCCTTTTCTTGTTCCTCCAATCCCGTAAGTTCTTTATACATATTTTCCAGCATCTATGTGGAGCGAATAGCTTATCCTGGTCCCCTAGTTTGACTCCAAATATGGGTGATATGCCTTCTTCACAAAATCCGTAATTTTTGCTTGATGGTCTGGAAGAACCACACGTCCGCAGATGCAACGGAACCTATTAGGATGGTTTTTACACTTCCGATCCATTTTTTTTAGATCTGAAATGAGAAACAAAAAGAATTATTGAAGGTTACTCACAACCTGGTTTGGCAAAAGCAAAGCCCATAAACGCTTGGATTGCGATATTATAGAAAAATACGATGGAAAAGGAATAAACTAAATCTTAGAAACCAGAACTGACCCAGAAAAATAAACTGCATTTTTGAATTCAGCTTGCAAAAAAGGTCCTAAATCAGTTTGGAAACCCTTGACCTTTTTAAAAAGTATGGAAACACAGACCAGTGTAATTGATAGAATGAATACAACAGTTTAATCAATTTCAAAACCAGTCTATAATTGACAACCAATCAGATATTTTTACGTTTCGTAGTTTTTTGTTATTAATTTTCTAAAAGAGGTGTTACTTAAGCCCTACCCTGCTTATTTTTTGCTGCAAGGCAAGGCTAATCTTTGTCTGTTACTGATTTATGAAGGTTGAAAGCTCTACTATAAATAGATAAAAAATCTACTTTATTCCTATACATCATACAACACAGAATCACAGAATACTGTATAAATCCACAGTACAGGGCACTGGGTTTTTAATTCATAACGCTAACACTAGACAAATATTGCATTTGGGAACTGTAAACTGATTATTTTGTACGAAGTTTTAATTTCTGATGTCAAGATTAATTTTCTGCCCTGCAGGAAACGGCTACGGGACTCCCCACAACACCTACAGCGACTACAGTCGTGGCCCTGTGCGGCCAGGGATGTTCTATGGACCACAGGGTATGTGATGACGTTGTGTGTCACACACGCGGTTACGTGTCACAACGCGGTTACGTGTCACATACGCAGTTACGTGTCACACACGCGGTTACGTGTCACACACGCGGTTACGTGTCACAACGCGGTTACGTGTCACATACGCAGTTACGTGTCACACACGCGGTTACG
>VCRD01001122.1:65427-139275 GCA_006783055.1 Trinorchestia longiramus
CACATACGCAGTTACGTGTCACATACGCAGTTACGTGTCACATACGCAGTTACGTGTCACATACGCAGTTACGTGTCACATACGCAGTTACGTGTCACATACGCAGTTGTGTCACATACGCAGTTACGAGTCACATACGCAGTTACGTGTCACGTACGTAAATTCACCAGGATGTGGCATGTCACGTCCATGTCTGCTAGCGTGATAGGTTCAGTTCCTTGCTACCAGCGTGTGGTGTAGCATATTAATCTTCACGATAGAAGAGAATTATTCTGAAACTCCCACAAAAGAATTTTATACCAAGTTGGAATCTTGTACCCATAAATTTGTAAAATATATTAGAATTTTTACACTACCGAGAACACTTTAGAATAGGAATCTTCTCAAACTGGAGGCACTGACACCCTAAGAAAGGAAAAAAGATAGAGTGCATTCATATCTCTCTCAGATTTTTAAAGTTAAGATAATTAAAAAATATTTGCCTTGAATTGCACCATTCAGTACGAAGGAAAATTTTAGGACTGTACCCAAAAAAGATGGTGTAGTCCTTAACTTGCCCTAAAAATTCTTTATACCTGGTTTGAGGAAAGCCTTTGATTCATCTCCTTGCAGTAAGCTGAATTCTTTTCTACTGAGTTTAACTTGTTAACTTGTTTAACTTATTTTGTGCTCCAATGTTATAAGGGTTAGCAATATCAGGTGTACAGATGTCCACACTAAACATTTTACTATCGAAAGTTTTACCATAAGCTAATGCCTTTCAGAAATTTTTTACCTGCCTTCGAAAGTTTTGAAATGCTTTATCGACCGCAGAAACACTATCGTTCGTGTACATTTCAATTCCGCTTTTAATTTTCACGCATCAATGAATGAATAGTTACGAACTGAAGCTTTCAGAGTTTCCTGTGGGGTGATATAGATTTCTCTGTCGCTAAGTCAGAGTTACGGAGGAACATTTCAAGTTGTTTTGACTGCAAATTCTAAAACCCGGAAGCTACAGAAATCATTATCCTATAGAGATAGGAAATAACAGAGCAGAAAACTTACAGATTGTTACGATTTTTTTTTCACAAAAAAGTAGTTACTGAAAAAATTGCAGTAATTTTAGGCACGTAGTTTTAAAGAGTTTCAATTGTCAAATAATGTTCTCAGTTGTAGGCTAAATAAAGTTAAGAATTATAGAACAACACTCCTAAACTAGACATAGTTATATACACACCACAAATTTCATACATGGATGAGGTTTCAATTGTAAATGTTATAATGTTTCTCCCAAAAACAATGGATAAGATACTAACTGTACGACATTCGAGACATTTTTCATTGTGGGCGAATAGAAAAATGTAAATGTTTTTAATCTTTTTCATGGGGCACATATTCAGTTTTACTAAGAGTCATAGTCGTGAATTTAAATATGCTTGCCATGCTATAATAACAGCATAACAAAAATCTTTGTTTAAGTTCGCACTTCAGTGCAGAACTACAACTGTAACTCATTAAGATTTCAGGCTTTTACTTGGATGAAAATAAAATGCATCACAAAAGGAAACTTTTGGGGAAAAGAAAGAGAACTTTTTGCCCGCCTGAAGTGAGTTAAGCGGCGATGAAGCTCAGGAGAAGAGCCCAGCAGAGCAATAATGAAGTGGATTTGTGTAGGATTTGCATACAAGGATCATAAATCCAGCTTAATTCTAGGCTCATGAGTTCATTTCGACCTCACCCAGCCGAGTAGCCTGAGAGCCGCTAGTGAAGTATAATCATAAAGGTAATATACTACACATTTCTTAGCAGCAGTGTAGACTGGGGAGCTTGTAAGTCATACATACAGTACACTCACAACACGTTCAACTATTCATAGTTAAGCTCATGAAAGATGACCATTACTCATTGTATTTCGCTGGTCATTCATTAGTCAACCCTTAGACTTAGACTTAGACTTAGATCGAGGGCCAGCGTTTGGCTGGGGCCTTTGTAACGGCCTTCAATTCCCTCCAATACACACGCACATACAACAGGATGGCATCCCAGAGTTTTTTTTTTTAATTTTTAGGGCATCACTGGAAGATCCAGCTTGTCACAGACGGCCCCTCATGCTTAGCAGGTAATCACATTGAAGAAAAATGCCTATTCAACATCCCTGTCGCTTATTCCATGCATACACTAAGAAATCTTTCATTGCATCCACAACAGTCATGTTACACTCCTCATCTAGCCCTACAAGATATCTCATACCAGAGTCCTCTTCAACACACCTTGAAGATAGAGTGCATTGTCTTGAACGCTAGTGAAGTATAATCCTTGTTATACTTCACTAGCCCTGTTAGAGCAATTATCCTTCACTAATTGATAATAGTATTGCTTATGATGTGAAACTATTCATTAAAATTTGACATCACTCCCCAAGGAATAGCATGCCAGAGCATTCTGAGCTTGGCCGAAATCTTACAACCACTTGAGCGAGTGCCAACATCTGGATCCAAGATAATCTGATTCAAGTTTAGTTGTAACATCTTTAGTTCACTGACTGAAGCTATTTTCCACTCTGCCCGACAAGAGATTACATGATCGTATGAATAGACATCATTTTTACGGTTGACGACGACAGTTTACAAAACTTTTGTCATTTCAGTACACCCAAACGCGAAATCACTTTGGTTTAACTAATTATGGACAAAATATAACTCTTTTGGAAAACATAGATCTGACAAAACGTGTTCCTACAAGAACGAAATACAAAATGCTTTTTTATGTGTTTGTATAAATTTTCAACAACAATTTGTATGAACTTTTGGCTTTTGTATTTCATCATTCGTAAAAGAATGATGACGAAGTTACTAACTCTATTCTGAAATAGTTCTACCAAAGCAATTTACAGGTTTCCCGAAATAACGATTCCTTCACTTAACGAACAACGAAAACAATAGAAACTCAAATTCATGACCAAAATCAACTGTAAATGAGTAATTTGATTAAATTTTTGTTTCGATTACTATAAAATAATTAAAAATTATACACTCCACGAGTACAGTGGTTTCAATAAATATTCAACAAGCGAACTAAAGTTTTATTTACTACAATTTTACGGCTTGAAACAAAAAATTTAACATCTCATACATTTTTATAGGTAGAATGCAAGTTTAAATTAAGCAATTAAATTAATTAAGTAATTTGTTTCCTAAAGCAGCATTTATCTGCAACTTGTTGTATTGCCCACGCTCCAGAACACGATTTTGTATTGCCCACGCTCCAGAACACGATTTTGTATTGCCCACGCTCCAGAACACGATTTTGTATTGCCCACGCTCCAGAACACGATTTTGTATTGCCCACGCTCCAGAACACGATTTTTCGATCTTGCCAGCAGGGCTTGCAGCACGGCATTATCTTCATTATTGGTCAATTCGTGCTAATTACATTTTGTTTAACATTTCTACTAATTTGTCTTCATTTTGTATTTTAGTTTTTTCTAGGTTCTCCGAAAAAATTAAATTGTATTTTGTTGAAAAAGTCATCGTAGTTTTTGCTTGAAAATATTTGAACTGAATGAGCTAATACCAATTAATCAGGAGCAACAATACTAATATGTTAATGTAAACTGCAAATAATTTGCCTGAAAGTTATTAAATTTCTGATAACATTTCTGGATGTGGAAGAACTATTTCCTAACATAAGGACTAATTCTTACGGATAAAAGTTCTTTCTGTTTAAAAATCCTTCTTAGGTCGGTCATCACAGAATAATTTTTTTCCGTGAGAATTAAAAGGCAATATTTCTTTTGAAATCGATTGTGGAAGTCTTCAGTACGATAGTAGTAAGCCTAGCTTTCAATTAATTTGCGCGTGTGTCTATGAAATTCATGTAACGCATTCTAGCTGCAAAGATTTGTCATCATATTTGTAAATGTATTATTATTAACTAGATTTGAATGTTCACTGCTTTAACAGCATTAAAATCTGAAAACAGCTTTATAGACTGAAACATTTTTTTCTGACTGTAATTTCAATTAAACTTCTCACAAATGTTCAAATACAGTTAAATGCTCATGTACATGAACATGCATACACTCACACACGTCCGTGTGCCCGTATATTTCCAAAGACTCCAATATACTTACAGCATATACACTGTACACGTGAAAAGAATATACAGTATGTTGGCAAGCCGCTGTCTCCCTAACAATCCACATCATCCAATTAGGCAGCCAGGCAATGTGACCTTTGCCCGTCACTGTTCCTCGGAGGAAGAATATTTTTCTGTATAGTTCTTTCCCTTCACCAATATGTCAGAAAATATAATTGGGCTAAATTAACGAATTGAAACTTGCCTTTGAGAGCTCAAAGCTTCGGGGTCTTTGAATCATTCAATAATAAAAAAAACGTTCGTTAGAGTTTAACCATCGACTGAACGTAATGGATTAGTTGATTTAAATTCCAAGTGAACGTCTAGCCGACAGCAGTATGGTAAAATGTTGTAAATTTCAGAGTAAAGTTTCGATTGAAAAAATTCGGCTACAAACCAATAAGGTTTCTTTTAGGGGAAAACATATACTACAGAATTTTCTGTGCATTAGCTGACAAAACAATCTATTTTAATTTAATTAAAATTGATAAAGTTTGAGGTTCTGGGATAAAAAGTCATTACTTTTGAGCTGGTGGTTGTATGTCAGCTAACTCATGTTGTGATGAAAGACATAGTGAACTCTATGCGCACTAGGAAACGTTTAATTTTCTTCAAAATTCCTCGTGACGAAATAAGACTTATTAATAATGATATATATGAATGAACTTTAGTACTAAGAATCAGCCTGATGTGACCACGTTGGGAGCGGAGGTATGATCTTTCCATGTGCTTTAAATATTCTTAAAGAATGACAGCATTTTAGATCTGTTAGATGTTGTTATCATCCGGCCAGTAATATTCTTCTTCTTTCCTCGCTAACTATAGTTCAAAGGTATGAGAATATCAGCAGTCCTCTATAATACAATTGAGCGAATTCGCTAACAGACCAGGATCTTCCGATAGCTCGGTCGTGCATGTCACATAAAACTACTCGTTATTTCTACTGATTCTCTTCAATTAGAAATCATTCAATCTGCCGTTGTTTATCTCAATTAAAGTTTATTAACAGAAGTTAAAATTACCTCTTTTTAAGTCCCTTTTTCAGTAGTTCTCGCCAGTGATCCTTGACAACTGATGTTCCTCAAGCTAGTCATCAAACACGACATTCTTCTTCGGTTGAGTTAGTGCTAGCTCTGCCCTTTTATTTATTACGAGTCAAAGTTCACGCCATTGTGAGCCAACTTGTGTATATAAAATTACTAATCAATTATACAAACTCTCTCTAATTAAATTACTTATTAATGAAACGCTTTCAAAGTTTCTCAGTGGGTTAAAAGTTCCCTACGGCCATTATCTAGAAGCAAAAGTTCCTGAACTCACCCTGTACGGGTAAAATTTTCAACTAGTCAATCATTATTGGCAGACAAAATCTTCATACATATATAGAGAGCAAAAACCTCCTTCAGTCAGTCAGTAATAGTAGACGATATTTCTATGCTCCTATTATGAGCAGAATCCCAAAAAAGACTCCTATTGAGAGTAGAATTTTCTACTTACACACTCGTATAATCACTCATTCATCTACTTACCTATGTATGAAAAATGATAGATGTATTCTCCGACTCCAGTCATAAGAAATTTTATTAGAGTAAATCATGAAGAGCCGTAGTTGCCTCCAGTGATCTAATATTGACTGGTCTTCAATAAAACCCTTTATATAGGTAAGGAATATTATCCAGTATCGTAACAAATATTATGAGGGCTTCATAAAAAATTAAATCTGCTGCTAGTTACAAATTTAGAATCGAAGATTACTTCATTTATCAGAGACTTATCCAACGCAGATGTTATTTCTAGCAGTGATTGAGAACTGGAGGCTGCTTTCAGTTACCAATTACGAGGCTGATTTTTCTTCTGATGTTTATTAAAGGCCGATGTTTCCCCCAAACAACTATTAATTATGGAATTTCTCACATTAATTTTGGACAAGGATTCTGGCTCACCCACCATAAATTACTTTGCAAGGTAGATGATGGCTCCAAGAATACCAAATGATCACTCAAATGCCTCAACCTAAGCTATTCAAGAAAATGCAATTGATATACGATTTCAGAAATTATAATGAAATATTCACTCCCTTGAAGTGCCAAATGAGTACTATTGCATTAATTTTTTAAATTTTAAAGAGAGTTGCCGTTGAATCGTTCCTGTATAAAATTCTCTCATGTTGATCAATTTGATTCAATTAAATTTTACTGTCGTTGGTATTGAAGTTCCCTTCCACGCGTCCGCAACTGAATGAAGTCATTAGGCAGGGCCTGACTCCCCATCTCCCTCGGACAGTGAATCAACATCAAGGATTTACATCACGCGGTTTTGGAGCGGAGGTCCACACAAGCGACCTTCGTTGTGTTTGCACAACTGATGAAACTCGTCGGGAAGAGAAGGGACAAAGGTTGCTTCGTCCCGCAGTTTGGGGGGTTGTTTATTTCCAATTGTCAACGCTGGTTTTTTGTTGAATTTGAAGTCTAAACTGGGATAGCAGGGAAGCAGTTATTTATAATTGATGTACGATAAAGCGTAACTGTGACTGTGTGGTAAACAATACATACATCAAACAGCATTTATCTTTTTTTTAAAGTTTTAAACAATAAATGTATCAGATAGTAATCAACAACTGCTTTATTGAAACCTAAATTTGAATTTATTTACTTGCCCAGTCAAAATTTTAGAAAGCTTACAAGGGGTGAGACAACAACATTTTCTATTTTTTTTTAAATGATACCGAGTAGCAGGTGAAAAATCTCGTACAGGATTTTCTGCCCTGCTAAACTGAATGCAGAGCGTACTGAGCAAATGTTTAAAATTCAACGTAATCTGTTATTCTTTTTGAGGCTCAATTTCAGACCTGAGACACATGATTCTTTCTCATTAAGATTGCTTGATCAACAATAATCATGATCGCATGATTCATGTTGATCACAATAGCGCTACCTTCGCTTTTGATCAACATCTAATTTTTTTTCCTCATGATCGTCCGATAAATTTTAATTATGATAACTTCATAGATTTTCATAACAATCGGAAGATTGAATGAAATACGTAATAGTAATGTGGTCGTTTCAAATAATTATTTTTTCATTCACAACATTCAAGATCGAATCTAATGCAGTTTCTGATGATAATTTTCACCTCAATTACGACTGAAAAACTCCCGTATATTATTTCTTAAGGGTATTTTTAATCAAAATTTTACACTCAGTACAACTAATATTGCTTTGACATCCATTCTTTATTAGAACAGGGAACTCATAATCTCAGGAATGCGTGGAAAAGTTCACATTCGTATATTTAAAATTTGTAAACGAAGAACGTCAACAAAGAACGTCATCACTGCATCAAGTAGAAGAAACTGATAATTATAATGCTATTTCACAATAAAGTCAATAGATAGAATGAATATTGCAATTAGAACTGTATACATAAGTCCAGTAAAACCCTCAATATCTTTGTTAGCTTTTTGTGTATCACATGTGTTGCATGCAAGAATTTTGGTAACAATTGCTAATCCCAGTAGAATAATTGATAATCTCATTTCCGTTCTATTTCTGTGCTTCCAAGCTCTTTTTTTAAGTTCCAATTCCTATTAAGATCTTTCTAATGATAAATTCATTGAATGTTTGTGTATGCTTTTACGTGCCCTTCAATCTTACTCTAGAGGTACTTAGGATCACACTTTTACTTTTTATAAGACGCCATTCTTCCAACTAAACCAGTCTATCCAAAAACTAATATAATCTGAAATAATTCGGTGGACTTTGTTGGTACTCACACGATTCGTACCTTAATCTCTATTGAAGAGAAGAGTTAATTTTCGTTTCTATTTTCCTGAAAGCTAAATTAATGCAAAATTGTTAATTTCAGCCTATCCATCCCGGCAAAACTACAGAAAGGACAGTGAGTATGGGAGACCTGGCGTAGTGTTATGCGCCTAGTCCAACACTTGATGTATCCACCTGACCAAAGCTAGCGGCATCTACCTCCCTTCTCTTGCGGTGCTCCACTTTTCTTGTAAACCAGTATAAGAGTTGAGTGTGAGCAACACTTTTATATATTTGATTGTTGTGCTACCGAGCAATCGTCATACAAGGCTATTATCAAAAAAGAAGAGCTATGTTTTTAAGGATGTTGGTAGGCATATCTTATGACTCACATCTGTTTCTTGCATACACCAAGCGCTCTTCCAGTTTCTAAAATCTCTTAATTAGAAGTTCTCTTGTGGGTTTATTCAGCCTGCAGAACAAACAGTTTTTAATGCAACCTACATAGAAATCCTTGAGTTAAGGGAAGTAAGATAACTCGAACAGAAGTTTGAAACTATGGTACCTCTAAAGGTAAAGGATTTCGGTAAATTATAGACCAGTGTTTCAAATATACATCATAAGTAATAAAAATGAGTCATACGATCTAAGGTTCTCGAGAAACATCTTAAGTATTCCCTATTTATAACTTGAATAAACTTATTCAACCATGACAAGATTTGAGTTGTTTATTAGTGTTGCATATCGATAACTTCGATATTGATTAGTGAAATGAATACCTCACGAGGAGAAGGTGCCGCTTTCTTTAGTCAGGTTCTGAAGAGCCAACCAAAAATGAGGGGGGTGAAGAAACTGAATAGATGTTACTATACAAATATATTCGACTCTGACCTAGTGCCCTTTCGTTTGGGTTAGGTCAAATGCATTTGTACAGTGACTTTTGATTTCTCATTTGTGTCAGCAAAAAGTTGCTTTTAAATGACGAATGAATTTTTAAAATGAATAAAAATGACATCCACCGACTTTTGGTTGACGCACTGAATGGAATTTTACTCTAATTCTCATCCTATATTTTTCCGATTAGTTCATTCGCCAAAATTATAATTACTTCTTGGATTCAACTGCATTTAGTTGTAGTTTGTTTTCCTTGTAGAGTTTAAAATTTTGTACAATAGAATCTTGAATGCTTGACGATCATTGGATATCAATCATGAAAACATTTTCCTCTGACAGATTATTGGGCGGACAATTGTGGTCTAAAATGTTGCTCAAGACGAGAGATGAATTGGATTCATTGCAAGTGAACATTAGACAAATTATTAGCACATCGATGAAAGGGGAGCTACGAATCACTAAATAATTTTTTCGTAGAAATTCTATGAATAATTGATCTGGAATAGTAAATTTTTCAAGAGAAATATGGAATGGCTTCTTCAAAGAGGGCAACTGTGGATATTTTCACAGGAGGTACAAGACCATCAAATTATAACTACGCGTTTATTAAGGAAATAAGTTGGTCGAGCTAGACGCCCATAATGGCCGAATTTACCATACGATCCAGTCGGTCTAAAATCTCAAAACATTTCTAATATTTATAATTATTCTCCGTTAAATAATACATGGAATGATAATCATTCGCAATTATTAAGTAAATATAAAATATATATCAATAATTATTGTTATCTGACAATTAAATTAAGTTATGGTCTATTTCATAACCTCATTTTGTTATTTAAGTCTAAGGAATCTTCCACTTCCGTACATTGAAATAATTTTAAAAAATTATAGCTTTTCACGGCGTTTCATGCAAGATTCTAAAAAATCTTAACTCATTATTTTATCTCAATCGATACAACATCAAAATTACTAAATGATTAGACTTTTTTGAGAATAAGTGAAGAACAATTGCAAAAGACTGCTCATTTTCTTGGCTTTGAATCCCATAATAAAATATTCTTTACGTCCAATTAGCTGAGCTCTGTAGAGTGGTGTGCTATTTATCGTTCATGAGCTTATTTTTATGACTGCAAGAGCTGCATGAATATTTAATTATCGGAACTGGTGAGGGCACATCTCTGTGGCATATTTTGAGAGGAAGCATACGATGGTTTCACTCCCAGCTGATCTAGATGATCGCATCATCATCGGATTACTTCTGAAAGGTAGAGTGGTGAAGCTGCTTTAGGTTTCTTTTAGTTTTGAAATGCCCATTTTCTGTGCTAAAAACTCTTAGTTTCTGTACTGTTAATCAAACTAGGGATATCTAGTGACTAAAGGAAATGTTTCATCTGCGTACGCTTTCAAGTAGCTTTCAAAATTATTACAGCACTGAGCCTACGTTGGTTTAACAAAAAACATTAATACGGTGTAATTCATGCATTTGCTAAATGTATTAATAAGTTTTCTCTTCCCTATTTAACAGTTAAATTGTTGTTCGGGTATTGTCAATGCATACATGCGTTTTCGCTCACTAGAAACAGTGATTATTTAGATTCGAGATGGCATGCTAAACTCTAAACGCCAATCAAAAACTCACGATAAACTGAGATTGAGTGACAAGTGATTTATAAATATTTTTTATTTACACATCTTCAACTATATCCTCGGGATTGGAATACGAAGTGGAATATTCATTGCATTATTTGCATTGAGACAGAAAATGTAAAAATACTCTATTTTATATTTTTTGTGCCTGTACTGCACACCTGACACTGAACTGAACGCTACAAACTCAGTCTTACTCAGTTCCAGCTGATATTTTCCGTGCCATGTGTGAAGGCTATGTACAGGGTGCGGCAACATAACTTCTTTGTTTCATAACCTTTTGAAAAACAAAAAAGGAAATTATGTTGCCACACCGTGTATGTAGACAGACTCGTTAGCTGTCTAAATACACTGTACAGCAGATATGTACAGAGAAAACTAGAAATCTCTTAATACTTTATAAACTTGCATTGCTATACAGAGACCTGACTTCTGGCTCCCAAAAGAAGCTGCTACGCATGAGTGAATAATTTTTTATACTTGAATCATCATTTTATAAGCTAAAATCTCTAAGTTTTTATTTTCTCCTTTCGTCTTTCTAAAGACGACTTAGTGCAAATTTGATTTGTGAGGCAGGAAAGGTAAATTAGCTCTTAATAACTTTCTAGGGTAATAAATAAGAGCAGATATGTATAGTCACAACTGCATGACGAATAATACAACAGGATTCAGGTGCATGCTTCAAAGTACAGTTTGTTGCACTTATCTCTGATCTCCTAAGCCTATTCTCTTTGAACTCTGAATGCTTTGTTGTATTATAATTACCATATCAGGTCACCCCACTGGGAACGTCGTCAACAAGTTTAAAAAAGATGAACACTTTATTTACCTGTTTATTTGAGATACTAAAAACTAAATATATCACAATTATCCGTACAAGCATACTCAAATACACACATACGGTATATACGAGGCTAAGCCAAAAGAGTTTTAGAGCAGGTGTCTTGTTTTGAAACTAATAAAAATTTTCTAATTAATATCCGTTTGAAGAGGTTGTTGCGATGCGTCGGCCCTGTATTCCCAGTCATTCCTTCATTATATTTGAGACTGTGAGCAATTCACGGAGAAGTGTTTTTTCCACTCCTGTGAAAGCAAACTGTCAAGATTAGAGCTGTCATATTTTTAGCAAAACTGGAATGAAATTCTTCGGTGAGAGTCAATTTTTTGCAAAATGTTCACAGTGATTCTACAGGTCATAAACACACAGTTGTGAGGGGGATAAGGCAAGTCAATAGAAAATCTTAATTATCAAAAGAGATCAACGAGACCATCAACGTCAATGACTAAGGAAAATCAGGCAGATGTCCATTAATTTCTTGAAAATGTCGTAGAATTTACAGTGCATTTATTGCACGGAGGTAGGCATTTCACTTGGATCAGCATTTTCAATTTTTACGTAGCGGCTTGGATTCAACGAGACGATGCCTTGATGAGACCCGAAAGCCTTGCAAAATGATCAGTTTTCGTATAGAAATATAATATAAAAAAAAGGGATGACATGATGAAATACGAAGAGCTTGGAGTTCTTCCGATAAGGAATTGGACAACGGAAATATCGTACCCAAAAGTATGTAAACTTAAATGGAAATTATGTTGGGAAAGTATATCCAATTAAATTTATGTTGTCATGGTTTTGCAATCGAGAATGTTGAGGTCTAGAAGTCATGATAAATTACAAGTGTAACAAATATATTATATCTCTGTCATTATTTAGACCTTGAGAGTCGCAGCCAAAAAAAAAGTTTGATATCCTCTGGATATGAACTAGGACGTTCCCGGGCAGACAGATGTAATAAGCCATTTTTGATTGTGATATTAAGATACATCACATGAGGAATCCCCCCAACAGCTGTTAGGAACAGCTTCTTCCTCATTTTTAAAGCTAATTATGTCGGTTTCACATGATCAGAGATTGTTTAGTTAGGCAAAAGGATTTCAGAGTGTATTGGTTCTTTAACGGTTCCCTTTCACTGAACACTCAACATGTCTTTTCTTGTTGGTACCGTTCCATGTTTGGGAGTACATTTTTCCATACTTGCATCCTTTTGATTCGAGACTCAATTTCTATACAAATCACCGGTAAATACATAATTAATATTCTGAAGCAAAACTTCAGGAGCAATTGTCAACAGCTGAAGTTGAAATACGCTATTATTCGTGAGATGACCTGCCTCATTATTATTATAATTTTCTGCGCTTGACTCCCTCATATTCATTCGTTCTTTTCCTAACTGAAATGGTACAGCCTGTCAAAAGCATGTTGGATCTCAATTAAATTTAACTTCACTTTTCATATTCCGTATTTCACCACCGAAATGATCCGCCTTGCTAAAAGCACCCCAATTCTCTACGAAGAGCGTTACATTGCAGTAGCGAAGTTTTACTATGTGTGAAAAGCCCCCAGTTTTGCACTGAAGAACCTACTAGGGGTGAGGGTTACGATGAGCTAGCAACTGATACTCCGTTTATTTTTCAGTTCTGGAGTGCCCGGACTTCGAGCCGTTCAGGTGCCCTCACGGCAAAGGTTGCATCAGCATCCAGTACTTGTGTGACGGTGCGCCTGATTGTCCGGGGGGTCACGACGAGAAGACCACGCTTTGCACCGCAGGTATCTGGGGTCAAAATATCTGCTACCTCACACTTGCTACATAAAACCAAAATGTATGGTACTTGAAACCAAAATATCTGGTCCCTGGGACTTGGTACCTGGTCCCTGAAACCAAAATTTCTTGTATCTGAAACCCAAATACCTGGTACTTGAGATTGAGACACATGGTACCTGAATCAGACTAAAATACCTGGTATCTGACACCAAAGTACCTGATATCTGGTATCAAAATACCTGGTACCTAAAGTCCAAAATTCCTGGTACTTGAGATCAAAATACCTGGTTCCTGAGACCAAAATATTTGATACCTGGGATCAAAATACCTGATAGATCAGACCTGTACCTGGTATTTGAGACCATATAGGAGGGGAGGGTGATGGTATATAAATTACACGGTAAGCAAATTTGCACAACGTTGCTTGAAGGAGGAAAGCGGCGGGGTTTCAGATGAAAGATTGCTAATGATAAACTGAATTGCATTCTGAAGATGCACTATTGAACACGGAGGTGGAGTGAGGGGCGTGGAGGTGCTGGGGCGAGTGAGGGGCGTGGAGGTGCTAGGGCGAGTGAGTGCATGCTTAAGTGTCATCAAGTATTTGCAGGTGGGGCAGGAAATGACGCACTGGATTTGCTGTTGTAGTTATGATGGATTGAAAGCTACAGCGCTAGTTTATAATCAAAGTATTAAAACGTGTTATTCACACAAAATATATAGAATTCCTACAAGTTATATATATATATATATATATATATATATATATATATATATATATATATATATATATATATATATATATATATTCATTCCTACAAGGACAATCAGTAAAAAGAAAACAACTTCTGGATTAAATATATACATATGTATAATATATATATATATATATAAATATATATATATATAATATTTAAACGACTGGTTCAAATGAGAACTATGAACTGGTATGAGTGAATAACGAGGGAGACAAATTAGTTCTTGTGCTGACGATTTTAATGAAACTATCCGTCCTCGTGAACGAATTAATATTTCTTATTCTCTTTGTAAAGTAATCTCCACACAGAGGTTCATGGTAAGAAACACTTACGTAGAACAACAAACTTGAAGAAATATTTGTGTTTGCTTGTTCTAAGTCACATAAAAAATGAACTGGTTTACCTATCTTTCACTGTTTTTTAGAGGTTTTCAAGGCCTTGAAAAAAATGTGGAATGAATGACTTAGAATCTGCGGTTGTCAAGTAAAGCTCATCAATATTTTCAGAATATTGTCGCAGTCTTGAATTTTCCTTCAATTTACTCATAGCTTATGCTCTGACTTTTTTAGTCACTATATTTTCATCTCCCAGTTTTTGCTGATTATTTTGCTAAAAAACTCAAACTTGAAAATTTTTTCGAGCGCTTGCACAAAATAGATCTTTACTCATTTCGAAGCAAACGTAAACATGTTTATTATTTTGTACCAGTTTTTTATCTTTAAACACAAGTAAACGAACGATAACACCACTTGAAATGAACAAAATAGTGACCTAAGCGATATACGACTACGTATTGTAAAGTGCATGATGCAATTATGCTAAAATATAGAAGAAAGAGGAAGTTCTATCGCCTTCCTAAAATGAAAGTCAAATTAATTGAGCCTACACAGAGTAGGTCTGCTTACTTCCTGCAGCCCGACGTGCAAGCAAGACAGAATTAGAACACAATAAGGAGTGTGTAGAACTACACAATGGGGAGTTTGTACGTCAGGGGAGTCTGCAGAACAACACAATGGGGAGTTTGCACGTCAGGGGAGTCTGCAGAACTGCACAATAGGGAGTTTACACGTCAGGGGAGTCTGCAGAACTCCAGTTACTGATTGAGCTGCCTGGTTGCGAGACACACGTTAGATCTCATCAGAAACAAATATATTTTGGCCAGGAGTCAGCATTATCGACAAATTAACTCTGAATTGTCACTGCAATTTTTCTAAATGCAGTATAAAGTTTGTATCATGAAATATTTCAGGTTTAGAGAACCCTTTGTTTAATATAAAAAATAAATAGACAAGCCTAGGTTGTGATTCAGGAAGCCACACACCGGACCTCAACATCGCCATTTGTCACCTTCGTCTCCCGCGTACCACTGGGTGCGGCAACATAACTTCATTTTTCTATATGCGTTTTGTTCTGAAAAAGTGAAGTTGTGTTGCCGCACCATATAAAAAGCCTCTCATGTCTCGAGGTGCATGAGGGAACACTTGAGGGTGAGGAATAACGTTGGATACAAAGTTATGTACTTCTAATCTAAACTATTATTACTTGGATAAACATATTTTCCTATTTAGCGAAAGAGGTCAACAAGAAGTTTTATTTAGAATCCTCAATGACCTCCTCGTGGTGATGAATCCCATTAAAGATGCACGTACAAATGCTAGACATTTTTGACAATTCAGATATTAGCTTGTGAAAGTGTAAGGAGGCTACTCAGGTTATTTTACATGCAATGTTGTCTCTTGATTTAGTATTCCATTGGACTTTGAATTCCCATGACCTATTAAAGACATTCTAAAAGATGTGATTGGAATTTTTTAGGTTTGTTTGCATGAAAAATGTAGAGAAGCAAATCAATTAATGTTCATATACCACAATGAACGCTTGGAAACCGTCATCGCAAACCCAGTTTCAAAAGCTTGCAATGTCTTTATTGGTTGACTTACTTCTAGATGTGCGTTTTAAAATCTACTCCAGTTTTTTGAGGAGAGCTGCCGTTTTTACTAGGAATATCTAATTATTTTACAAAAAACATAAAACAGAGCTCATGGGAATATAGAAATGAATTACGTAATTCTTGATCGTTACTCAAAAGCGTATATCCTCTTGAATCAAAAACATAAAATGCTCCCTGTTGAGATCACAACGCATTAACTAAACACAATTAAGCAATATTTAATACTGCGGCATTAATATGCGCGGGTGCAAATACGTAATTTAGAAGGCCCAATAGTCAAAGCAGAAGACAGCAGTCAGTCCAAAGACTCAACTGTAGCCACTCGCCCGCCCATAAGTCGGGCACGATTTGGCATATTCAAGTCATACTATTGTGTACATTTTCAAAGAAGCTTAGGCAGAAACATGAAACGCAGTAAATTTTTTCTTTTAACATCAATATTTACAGGAAAATGAGAACATGTGAGGGTGAGCAGACCGCCATCTACGGTCATGGCTACGTGAGCAGCGAGATATGAACTCGAACATTAATTTTGTTTTTGCCTGCAATTTGTGTAGTTGCTGCTGCCCAATTATAAGCCTACAAGAATAATAAACTTTATACAATCGATTTCGAGTCAATGCGATACCTATGTGCCTTCGTCCTGTTCAACGAAATGGAACCATTAGCAATCGAGCTGCCTTTTGGATGAGGTAAACTGTTTGACCTGCAAATACAAACGCTGTAATGAGTTTTTCCCCGTTTAGTTAATTATTGTTCAAATTCTTAAAAAACCTAAAAATAACAGGTACTTGTATCAGCAGACAGGACGATCTACATACAATTTTCATGAAATCCTCATGTTACTCTTGAAAACATATGCGTTATTCATTCTCCATACGGTCGGTCACTAACTGTTGTTACAGCAAAGCGTCCGCCAGTGGAAGAAACAGCGTCATTCCTGAACAGCTTGCTGGCTTCACACGGCCCCAACTACCTGGAGAAGCTCTTCGGCACCAAGGCTAGGAATGCCCTCAAGAAAATGGGCGGAGTGCGCAACGTAGCCATCGCTCTGTCTCGTGAGTCTAGGCTAGAGTACATTACTATGAGAGTTCTGGGTGCAAGGGACCTTTATTATGAGAGTCCGATGAAATAGAATTCATTATTACGAGAGTTTGAGATGCAAGGGACCTTTATTATGAGAGTCCGATGAAATAGAATTTGTTACTATGAGAGTTTGAGATGCAAGAGGCCCTTATTATGAGAGTCTAAGAAGCTAAAACCCATTACTATGAAAGTTCGAGATACTCTCAATACTACAAGAAAATATAAACCTTCAAAACTTACATGGTGACTAAATATGGTATAAACGTGGATATTATAATTCTTTATCAGAACCCCATGAACGTGAATATTATCATTTTTTCTTGAACCACGTGAACTTGAATATTGTTATTCGTTTTCAGAATTACATGGAGGTGAATATCATTATAATTTTCAGAATCGCAGACGATTGACGAGTTCGGCCACACCTTGAGCCTGGAAAAGAGCGACGTGGATCATCTTCGTAGCGTTTTCATGGCCGTCGAGAACGGCGACATCGGTCTTTTGAAAAGCCTTGGCATCAAAGACTCGGAACTTGGAGACGTCAAGTTCTTCTTAGAGAAGCTTGTTAACACTGGATTCCTGGACTAAGAGATTAATGATACTGAGTCCTGACTCGTGACTCGCAACTTCGGTAGGAGAAAAGAATGGTTGAATTGTTGGTTTCACCGCATATGGAAGTCAGGACGTCAATTTTGTACTTATATCCTTGATAAATTGACCCCAAAGGTCACCAAAATGTTTAACAATGAGGCACTGTCACCAAGGATAATTAAAGTCATCAGGTTCACGTCTTTGTTTCCAGCTGGGGAAACTAGTTCAAATGAGATAACTAAAATGAGATGGTTTACAATAGCTAAGACGGACGACTAGCTAAAATGAGAAGGCGTTATCAATTTTGTAGACTGTGAAAAAAATTATTATACTAATGTGAGCCAAATTGATTGTATTTAAAGAAGTCGCTCAAATTTTGACATTCATCATTATTTTCCGGGTTGTATGATGGATGTCCGCGAAGATAAAGATACATCATGACGCTCAGCAGACAGTCGTACTGGAATGCACTTCCTTCGAATCCCTTCAAGCCTTTTTCTAGAAGGAATTCTTAGCCTTTTTCTACAATGAGCGGTACATGACTATTCCGTAGATCCAGCTTAAATGAATATTTTGTCGTGTTTATATGTCAGTTTTACCTTCAAAAATGTCTCAAAGCGCTTTGCACTCACCCAGTTTTAGACGTCACTGTAGGATTTCTGAGTAAAATTTATCTTGCTTTTTCATGTACATGAACTCAGCACTAGCATCAATTGTCATCTTATGAACACAAACACCTTCATCAATGATGCATTTGAATTTCCTATTCTTAACAACGTGAAATATTAAATTACCTTGAAAACATTCTGGCACTACACACCTCTACACTTTATCATCTCCTTCAATTTACCGCGCAATTTAGAAGTTTCGAACTGCTCTATACTACCAGAATCAAATTTTCGATAAAAATAAGAGCTTGGACTGTGTGTATCCGATAATTCGTCAATGTGCGAAAACTTTCAAGCCTTTTCGAGCGAATGCTTTTTCTTGGTGTCTGCTTTGAAAACATTACAAGCTCGAGAGCCCATAGATATTACATAGAATTTGCTTTGAAAGTTAGAGTTGAATTACCCGTTTAGTAGAATAACCAAGTAATTAATAATCGTCCTCGAATTCAACTAAGGACATTGATGTAAGCCTAAGTGTCAATGTTGGTGTGATAAAATACAGTAGACTGGTACGAGCCATAGCCGGGCAGCAGCTTTTTTTTGGTGAATTTGAAGACCAAATCATGGAATTCTTACCAAGAGCTTCTCGAGCAACAGCTTTTGCATGCCGTGAAGATTTTAAATAGTTAAAATGTAGCTGATCAATTTTCCTGTGATGAGTGGTGTTTTCATAACATATACATAAATCCTAAAACACATCATATTCCTTTATTCTAGGAGGGACAGATCAAGGGAAAGAGATTTCTGTACTTTGCTTTGACTTCCAAGTGTGAAAATTTGCCAATGTATAAAAACTAATCGCTTGTAATTCATCGAATTTCTATCGTGTCTGAATAAACAAATTCGATCATTTTAGAAACTATTATATTTTGATTGAAAAATATAATACATTTAAAAATTTACAGTCACTTGGAAAATAAGTGTTTGGTCCTAAAAAAGGAATAGTCTCCTTTGGGTCACTCGGAGAAAGCAATTCAAATGTTTCATTCGAAAAAATCAGAACCACAGATTGTGAGATTCCTGCTACTTACTTGATTCGTATGTTGAGGCTGTTACAACTCATATGGCATTTGGATCGTGCTTTTGAACAAGAAAATCGTGAGAATAGGAAATAATGATTCATTTTACCTTGAAACAGTCGCAACCAGCGACGGTTGCAGCTAAACATCAGTGCTTTAGAAATGTAATCTTCTGTACATCCCTGTACCGTTGATAATTCTGTATAAACTTAGCATGCCAGTGGGAACTCAATAATACTCTGTGCAGGATGGATTATTTTGCCAAAAGAGCTGAAAAGAGAGTTTTTCATTTCTCAGACAGGATTTTGTTCACAGAATTGAGAAGTAGACAAGTATACAAGCTGAACAGAGCTGTCTTTGTGCTGGCAGGTCAGGCAACGTCCACCAGCATGAGGAAGAAAGAACTTTGCAAATCACGGGAGCTTTCTAGTAATTAATTTATACGTGCAGTCACTCTGAAACCACAGATACTTAAGTAATTTATAGCCTTCGCTAGTTTAAATCTAGTCCTACAGGAACGTTTTGCTGTTCATAGAACAAACCTTTTCCATACTTAGACAAACCGAGAAGTTTATCATATAATAGTCTCCATACTTAATGACTTTTTACTTACTTTTTTCTGTACTCGTTTTTACTGCAGTTTGAGGAGTAATTGTCATGCATGCTGTAACTTAAATGAGGCAACTAACATTTATAGATCATTGTGACAATAGCAAGTGGTCAAGTGCGCTAAAATAGCCGAATTTTGTGTTACTTTCCGAATCAATAAGGAAACTCTATCGACGCCAGTTGATATCTACTTTTACTGAATTCACTAATTACTGACAATAGGAAAGCATATTACATATGACTAACATATTCGTAATAAATGAAATTAAAATTGAATAGGCATCAACGATAATGATTGCTTAGTTCCATGTACATTTGCTATGATATCTCGAATATTTAAAATTTCATCAAAGCATGGGGAACTATGAACATGTAGACCCGTGTGTAAATATAAGTTTCAAAATTATCGCAATCAGTAGTACTTACTGCCAAACATTGCTAAATTTAATTAAATCGAAGGAAAAAATGATCACTTTGGATTTAACCTCAAGAATCGGTGGGAGATCACAAGTTAATAACAAAAATCCTCACATGTGTGACATGTATGAGTGGGTGACGCCGGTATGGTTAATGAATCTGCCCTCAGAGCCCAGCCAGTGTGTTTATTAATGGAGTAAACCTTCATTGGCTATCACATTTTAAAGTGTTTAGTAGTTGTACCGTTGAAGCGTCATGAAAATGATCCAACTAGAATATAGCTACAAGCTTCAGCCTGCTTTACTTGCATTATATTATCCAAAATACTTCATCAGTGAATCATCGCATTTATCTTCAATGTATAGAAGCAGCAGGTAACTCATTCTCTGGTTAATAAACCATATTTTTCAGTACAATAAGTTTAGGCGCCTGAGAAGATCAGCTGCCCTCATTTATTGACCTCATATAGAACCCTATAGCTGAACCTTATTCAGTAGCACAATCTGTACCGCACAATATTTAGTGGTGATGTAAGGTATTACTTGTTGTTAACAGGCTACACTTCACAACACTCAATTATCCTGATTAGGTACTTGACCTACCTTAGCCAATGGCGAGTCTTAAAATTACACAAATCTGGTCAGTTATGTAAACTTTAAGTTCCCAATATATAGTTCAGGTTTACTGCAATTAAAACGTAACTATTCAACTTGATTCATAAAGATTGGTTGATGCCAAAGTCGTAGCACAAAAAATATTTCCCACTGCGTATCACACAAATTTCTTTCATGCTTTTGACTGAGTTAGGGGTCCACTACACCTAAGATTTGCCGTCATGCAAAATTTAAGAGGCTAAACTTAATCTACTCTCAAACTGTTTTTAATTCAGATTGAATTTATCGAAGCATTATGGGAAAAATGTTTTACTGCGGTCCTTTATTAGCATCATACATAATTTTTATATTTTGCTCCTGCTGCCACGTCCAGCCTGCTTTCGTCAACAGCCATCGCGCTCCTGCATGACAACCGCTGACAAGTCGTCAGTAGATTATTCCCTGATGTTTATTTGACAAATTAATAATTGAATGATTTCAAGTGGACAACTGACCGAGTTAAAACCGTATATTTACTTCAATTCAAATATTATTCGGACGATTTCTAGTCAGGAACTGACAGATTTGTCGTATTTTCTTGTACATTTTTGGACAAAAGCGATAAAAAATGTGTGTTTTGAGTGACGATCATATTCTCACCTCCAGTAAATGAGCCAGCCGTAACACTACATGAAATAGCCGTAACACTACATGAACTAGCTATAACACTACATGAACTAGCCGTAACACTACATAAACCAGCCGTAACACTACTTGAACTAGCCGTAAAACTACATATACTAGCCGCAACACTACATAAACTAGCCGTAATTTTATGTGCTAGTTGATAAGTAGGGAAATAGAAATAGAACCTAGCCTCATGAACTGTGTCTTTAGATTGTTATTTAACCTTTATTAGTTTTTGTGAACTGTTAGCTCTACAACTAGATTGCTGTTGTTCTTATTGCGGTATTTAGGGACCCGGGAAAATGTGCCGTGTATTGTGATCGAGAACATCAGATGACTTAGCTTTGACGTGACCTGTTGCATGGGGAGGCTTGAATCCATCTCTTCTTCTTGTTATCCGTAGGAATAACCTTATTGAAGTAGAACCTAAGGCACATATATGAATGAGAAGACTACCTGCCATAGGTGCAAATTTAAGGTCGATGCACGTGTAAAAATAGTGAGCATTTGAATTGATTTAAATTAGGGTTGAGCTTCAGAACATTTGCTGTTTGGTTCATTGTAATTGACATGTTACATCAGTTAGAATTCTTAACTTGGTCTACTGTGTGTTAAGACCCTTAGTTATTTCACTACAAAAGTGAACAAGGAAGCGTTTTTTGAGTTGGTAACAAGGTGAACAAGATAAATATTGTCTTATTGTGTTGAAAAACATGGTAACGTAACTAGAATCTACTGAGCGTTGGTTAGTAAAACTCAAGATTCTTTAAGCAATTTGATCAATCAAGAATGCCAAAGTAGGATGTGCCATGAATCAAAATTGATCAAGCGGGACAACTAATCAAAATTAATCAGAAAGAACGAGGAAAGGGAGTATCACGAATCAAGATTGTTTAAACGAGTTCATCCATCAAAATCAATTAAGAGTGACGTAATAGGGTACATCCTGTATCAAGATTGTTCAAACGAGTTTAGTAATCAGAATCAATGACAAATGACTAAACAAGGACTCAGTTCACACAGGATGCATGACGCAGGTATTCGGATGAGGTGTCGCCAAAAATACAGCATTTATTTCTGTCCTTTACTCACCAGTGCACCTTTTTTTTCTCGTAAATTAATGAGTGTCTCTAAAATAGGATGTCCCTCCTTGAAATTCTCTATTCACACATTGTAATTTTGCACATTAAATTCGGGTCACACTAAACCGAGACTCGTGTTTTACTATCCAGCATCATGAAAAATAATTGAGTTGTATGAACGCTGTTAACTGAAAGCAAGATGTACACTGTTAAATGTACAGGAGTTATCAGTCAAATTAATACAAGGAAGTGTCTTAATTGACTTTCTATTCCATTCTGGCTATAACCTAACCTAACATAACATAATCTAATATAACATAACATAACGTAACCTAATTTAATCTACGCTAACCTAATCCAACCAAAACTGATTATGTTGCAGACTAAAAAAAATAATTTTTCATTGGTTTGGTTAAAATTTTGTTGAATATTATTATCTAAATCAATGTAAACAATTACTTTCAAACTAGAGTGTCTGAAAACTTTTTGATCTAGAATTAGATTCTTGGATGCACAGTGCACAGCCGGAACAGCAAACGGGATGTACCGAGTGTACAGTGTACAGGATACAGCATACAGGAGGTACAGTGTATAGAATGTATGGTGTACAGTGGGTACAGTTTACAGCAGGTACAGTGTAAAGAATGTACAGCGTACAGTAGGTACAATATATTAGGTTGTAACGAAAATTCTGTCCATTTTTTGAGTTACAATTTTAGGACATCATTTCATCAATTTATTTCATAAAGGACATATGTGTAGCCATCTAAATCACTAAAATAATATTTATTTTTTTAAATTTCGTTGAAATTATTATAATAAGTAACTATTGTTGACCCAAATGTACAGTCTAAGTAAAGAACAAATTAGACATATTTTACTGTTTGAATTTCAGAAGCCCAAAACAACAATTTCAGACGCAATATCCGTCAAAGACACGGAAATGATGTAGCGATTGAAATGACTTACAGAAGATGGTTTTCACGTTTCAAAAAGGATGATTTCTGTCGAAGAACGAACCAAGAAAAGGACTTAATTGTGAGGAAATGCAGGCTGTCATACAACTAGAGAACTGAGCAAGGAGTTTAGGTCTTATTATTTCACGAAATATGTTCATATGGTCACATTGCACTCGTTGCTCAGTTCTCTAGTTGTACTGCTAGGGTTTTCTTCAATGACAGCCTGCAATTCCTCAGAATTGAATCCTTTGGAGTGTCCTTTTCTTGGTTCGTTTTTTGGACTGAAATTAACCTTTTTGAAACGTTAAAACCTTCTTTAACAAGTATTTTCATCCTACGTGTCATTTCCTAAGTGTATTTCAGGGATCTTGCGGTTGAAATTGTTGCATTGGCCTGTTGAAATTCATTCCGTAAAATGTGCCAAATGTGTTCTCTACCTAGAGTGTACATTTGGGTCAACAATACTATTTTTTTAATTATTCTAATAAATTTAAAAGGAGAAATAATATTTTAGTGATTTAAATGACTACACATATGTCATTTATAAGTTAAACTGATGTCATGATGCCCTAAAATTATGTTTCAAAAAGTAAACGGAACTGTTGTTACAACCTGATATTTCCACAGGATCACATACAATTGAGGGATTAGAATGTAATAATAGGAACGAGAGTGAAAAATATGTTAATTTCGTAGCAACAACATGTAAAGTATGGGCAGCTAATTCCAAAAACCTTTCACTCGGTCGAAATAAATCCTGAATAATTGGGGATGACGTGCAATAATTCATCTATGAAATTAAGTGATGTTTCAAACTTATTCTATCTCATACATTGCAGTCATATATTGGAATTTCATAAATATCGTATTTGAACATAAAGTCAACATAAATAAGTAAAATTAACTAAGAAGCTTGTCTACAGCAAACACTACAAATTCGATGCCTTCATATACACTATTGTCTTCGTTTACACTATTGATTGAATGCAGTTTTTCATTGCAACTAATCATTCAATGCATTTTTTGTTTGCCCTTATCGTTGCAATTTTTTCGTTTGTACTATTCAATGAACGCTGTTTTGAGTTTTCATTAATTGTTGGATTCGTTTTCATGCGACAACTCCAGAGTGTGTTGCTGAAGAACGTGTTTGCAAATTACTTATTAGTGAGAGCATCATCAATGTACCTGTAATAATGCGCATGCCTTCGGAATGTGCAGTTTGAGAATTTTCATTCGATGATATCAACCAAGAGCGTATAATGGAAAGTTTCTGTTGGTAAGCTGCGCCTGTCTCATTAGTTTCATGTCATCACAGTCAAATTAGCGAAGCCACCACAGTCATAAATTTTTAAAAACTGATCATACATGCCAAAACAAGGAAATAGGATGACGCTCCTAAATTTAAAAAGTTCATATTGACGATGATAAGTTCGTTGCTATCTATGAAAGAAAGTAGGAATGAGTGAGTGAAATACCACACAGTGAAAATATAAATCATAAAGTCTCCACTGGGCTTTTTTTCCACTGTTACAAATATGTATCGAATATGTAGCGAATAAATTATAATTGCAAATTGTACAGCGCAAGATTTCTATTTAGTTCTTCTAGAAATATTATGAGTTTTATCCCGTTATATTTATGCATATGTCTTTGGTTTAAGTTCATTATAAAATGGGCTCATGTTATATATAACACAACATAACAGCTCATATTACACATACATTTGCGATTACAATTTATTCTTTTACAAGAAGCTGTCGAACTGCATCAATGAAGACGTAATCATGAACTCATATAAAACGCTTGAAGACTTTCCATGCAACCAATAAATAAATTATGCGCATAGATGGAATCATAGCGTCAATGGGGCAAGAAAATCAATGATGCGTGCTTAATACCTGAAATTCTACTTTATTTTATGACCCCCGCTTGTAACATTCAATGATACGGGTAGACGGTTGGTTTCTGCAGTTAGGAAGCGCTGAAGGAATTACAGCTTTGGCGTGGAGGCAAAATATTTGGGGGCACTGAGGTAGGCCATATTTTGGTGGGGCTCGGTGGCCGCAGTTCCTCTCCATCACTTTAATGAGGCCATAAAGAGCAAGGAACCGCGCCTCCTAACATCCGCACTTCTCAGCACACCCTTTTTTTAGGTACGTTGATCCGGCAAGTCGAGAACGCTTTTTTGATCCGCATTTTTCTTGAGGAAACTTACTAAAAATAGACTACGCCTTGAAGTTTTTGAATGTTATGAAAAAGGCGAAAGCCTTGGTTAATGAGATTTGAATTTTTATGGTCACAGTTTCTAAATAAGCAAATCAAAATACTCCATTTTAAAAAGGAATTGAGGACTGATATTTCATGACACTGAATACACGGCCTCATTACATGTTGTCGTCAGCAGTGTGGCCAAAAAACGACATCTCACGATGGATAATCCATTTTACGATGAACTTAAACCAAAAGACATGTACATGAATATGACAATAAAATTCATGATATTTCTAGAAAAACTAAGTAGAAAAACTTAAACTGCATAATTTGTGATTGACATAGGAGAGGCACCGTATTTCATTGGTAGAAACTGGATAAAAAGTTACATCAGTACAACTAAATATTGGACGAACTTAAAGGCAACTTAACTTTGCCAACGCCATGTTCTTTTTATTCTTTTTATAGCGTATAAATACAAAGCTGTACCCACATACAGAGGTCAAGGTCTGCCTAAAAAACTACATTCTTGCACACTTAAATTGCTACAAAAGGTCATCCGAGTATATTGAAACACGACAAATTCAATCCTGACCTTGATGTGTTCATCACTACGTCCAGGTACAGGCTCGAGTATTGCTGTTCACTGGTAGTTATGGGTGATCCAACAAGCAATATTTATTTTACAATGAATTTAACTAATTCTTCAAATGAGATTCGTTCGTTAGGTATTACAGAGCATTAAAACTTTAAAAAACTTTCCCAATTTGCTTTCGTGAAATCTGTACATTTTCTTGAGAATTCATTCGTTTCAAGCAGCGTGAGTGCAATGGCGTTGCACTAATGAAGTAGAGTTTAATAGAGTGTATTCTAAAGTTAAATACATACTCACTGTCATCCCTAAGTTAATATAATATTATGGAATTGCCGTAAGAGACTTTTAAGACCTATTAAAAAAAATTACAGCCTCCCGCCACCATTTATGACCTAAAGTTGCCGTAATTTATCTCATTAGTCACATCCCACTTTCTTGAGGGGGAAAAATCCGACGCTGGAGCCGTGCCTTCCTTCCAGCGAAGGTCCTCGTAGAAGTCAAGCTTTCTATTTCATAAATTTTAACCTTATATGTAGCAAACTTATGACGGATTTATGCTCTATATATTCTCACGAAATTATGCTCCACATATTTTGACGAATAATTTCTGACAAATTTATGCTCTACATATTTTGACAAATAATTTCTGACGGATTTATGTTCTACATATTCTGTCGGATTCATACTCTACCTATTTTAAAGAATTATTTCTGATAGATTTATGCTCCACATGTTTTGACGAATATTTTTGATGGAATTGTGTTTTGCGTACTTTGACGAATAACATCAAATTTAACGTCAATACATGCAAACAGTTGAGCGTTTGCGATTCAAGGGAACTGAGACATTAAGAAGAAATGGGTTGGCCGATCGACAATGTTGCTCCTAGACCGTTCGTCATCGTGAATTGAGGCAAATTTTTTGAAGTTTGTTAGGTTATGTTGGGTTTTTACTGAGAAGCAAGTACGAATGCTTGCTTTTAGCTTTAAGAAAATAATCACTTGCCAAAATGAGTAGAATATTACAGCCACGAACTTCGTTTCTCAAAAAAAAAATTGGTTGCTATTTGAATCGGAAACTGAGGGAGGTTGTATAGAAGTGAGCGCAAGTCGTCTGCTGAAAAACTTCTCAGTTCTTTAATTCGTTATTAACGTACATTACGACTAATTCACCCTAATAATTAAACAGTTGTTCCCTTATTGCTAACAAGTTTTAGTAATCAACACTACTCAATATCTCACCCTGAAGCTGTCATTTTTTATGTTTTGTATGATAACTTAGATTCACTGAATTTATATCATCCTATTATGACATCTTTTGTCTTGA
This sequence comes from Trinorchestia longiramus, assembly GCA_006783055.1. Taxonomy (NCBI): domain Eukaryota; kingdom Metazoa; phylum Arthropoda; class Malacostraca; order Amphipoda; family Talitridae; genus Trinorchestia; species Trinorchestia longiramus. The sequence goes on from VCRD01001122.1 coordinate 93,004, forward strand.
CATTATCACTCCAATTCTCGTTTCATTTTTTCTCATTCTGCCTCATATGTCTACTCACCTCTCATTAAATTCTTCCAAAGAGTTATTATTTTTTATAAGAGTATCTGGTTCGAACACTGAACTAAGTGAGTCTAGAAAACTTTTTGTCAAGTTTTGACATCTCATCAACAAAGTTCATTGTCGAGACAAATTATTCCTTATACGAACTTTGTCATAGGGTAAAAGTTATGAGGACATTTTCACAATGCTTTTCCTCACGGCTTCCAAGTTTACTGTAAAAATTTCGTACTTTTGAATTCCGTTTCGTTTGATGGTCTGTTCATTAATATGCCCGACATCAGTCACCCAAAGCTTATGTGAGGTTAATTTTTAAAATGATTTGTGTGCAAAGGCATCGTTATCGTTTTATATATTTAATTACAGGCATTGAAATGCAACATCTATCTAACAAACACTATCAGTCATGACATTGAGAAAGCAGGAACAAACGGTATAGTAAATACACTGGAGAATTCTGAAATTAGAACAGAAAATATTTTTTAAAACAGGAAGTTAAAAAAGATTGATTTGTATATTGGTGAATGTAATCCCATGTTAAAAAAAGTTATTTTCAATGGCCTTTCTATTTTAAATTTTTCCCTTCAAGGAACAAAATGTTTTAATGCCCATATGGATCATGGCACCCATCCTTCACAAACTTTGACATAATCTGCAAGGTTTCTTGGGAAAAGCGTGGTGTGTTTTCACACATGAAAGACATCTCATATCAATGTGAGCGCGGTTTGTTGCCCAGTCGCTGTAGCAAATAGTCTCCTAAACAGTAGATGTAAGTTGTAAGCGAAACTGTCTCCATACTGGAAGTGCAAAATGCTTCAATTAATATTTTTTAATTTTTAGTTTTGGTCCGTATCATAACAACGTTCATGCAACTCGAACTTACCACCCCTTTAGTAAAGTAACAGTTAAGGCAATAGGCGAAGTAGTTTGAGCGTTCGCAGTTTCTGGCGAGATTCAAAATCACCAATTCCCTTCCATCATGGTAGAATAATTAAATACTCTTCTTCTCAATAACATATGCTGAGAATTAGCTTAGAGATAAAAAATGATTGTTAATTATGACAAGATATTTCCAATAGAGATCTTGTTATAAAATACATTCTCAAACTTTCTGACTCGAGATGCGCTCAACGCGAGAAAATTGCCGTTGAAGGACTTACATGGGTTTAACGGTGATGTGTATACTCTTCGACCAAGGAGCATTAAGCTGTGCTTTCCAGCAGTACAGTACATTCGAAAACAGTACTCATTTCTACAGGTACTGGCCAGCAGCACCGCTGCTAATGGATGTCCTCTAGGGGAGCATGCATAATGCAGACCTCGCTCGCCTGCTCACCGCGCCACGCAGCCAGTTCTGTTCCATCAATTGATGATTCGTGTGTTTGGATGTCGTTCTGCCATACGTGGTTCATAGTGAGATGAAGATGAAGTGCGTATTACACGCGCTGCAAGTTCCGTCGTAAGGGGGGCAGGAGATTTTGAACCGTATGGTATGAATCGAAAATCGATAAACTCTCTATTTAAATTTACTAAATTTAATCAACACTTTATAATAAAACGCCAGGTGTCTCCTTAAATAAAGGTATTTATATGTATTTTTATGCGTTATTTCTCCTATGTTATTACAATGAGAGTCTCCCTTAAATACTGGTAGTTAAATCCATAGACTTTCAGGTATATAAATTCTTAACTGCAGGAGTTAAATCCATAAACTTTTAGATTAGGTCTGAGAATCTGTTGCTTTAAGTTCTTCCTTAAAATGTATGATATTAAAACCCGCTGTTTTTAACGGGCATACACACTGGTTTAGAATAAATCGCGTTTACTTTTAGGAGAAGTAGAAAATTCTACGCACCGGTCCTAAGGGACTAACAAATTTTTGACAAAAATGTGATTTTATTCACTTCGTTGAGTCACTTCAGAATTAGGCTTAAAGTATAGTAAACTTAGATTAAAACCTGAAGAAATACTTGTAATTGTTCGTATACTATTTTAACCTAAATTACGCACAATAATTCAGTGTGGAACAGTTTGCTAGCCGCAACTTGGAGTCGGAATAACCTCGAAATGAAAAACTGAAAACAAAGAACGTCGAACCAATTCACTTCCTCGCTAGAGACAAAGGACAGATCGACCTCTTCTAAGAACAAAGACCCCAAATTTAAGCGTTTCTCTGTTCTGTTAAATGGAGCACACCAGGAAAACTGAGGTCTCGCATCATGTACCAGATGCTCTGTGGGCTGTGTTGGTCTTTCCTACAGGTATCTGTTGAACCTATGAGCTTCGGTCTAACTTATCAGGATTCATGTCAGGTTGTAAAAAGTTCTCTCAAAACTGTCAGGCTTCGATTTATTTAAGCCATAATGGTTGTTTACGATTGCAGGTAGTGTCGTTTGATAGGCTTTTTTGAGAGGTAAAAATTGAGATTACATTTTGATAGGGTAAGGACTTTTGTTGTTCCACCGAGTAGTCTGCATAGAACTTGTGGAAATGGTGTTTTTAATTAGGCTTACATAAAAAGATGTTGTCTTCATGTATCTGGATTCACTTGTATAAAGTAGCGAATGGTTAAAATTTACGAACAGGGAATGTGTCGTCCAGAACTCAGACTGAGATCAAGGTGAACCCTGCTTTCACGACTGCTTAGGCCGATTGTTCCATTTGGAGTTAGAACTCGTCCTTGGTTACAAGATATGTTCTAAAGCTGTTTAGAAGCTGTAGGTTTGGATAAATAGGGCATCGCTAGCTCACTCCACAATAATAAATCTATTTACGGGTGCTAACCCTTCTTCAGAGCGGAACCATGAGGCTTCATAAGGCGCTTCAGCAGCAGGATAGGATTGGGATCAGATACACAGCGAACAGCGCAGAGAGAACTACTACTACATTCCTGCCTCCTGCAGGCAGGCTCCCCACTACACACGCACACTACGGGATCCTCCCCGGATTTCGTCCCCCACAACTGCTACATTCATAAGTAACCACCACCAGACCAAGCGTTGGTCTTGTGTCCGGATAAATCACAACGTTCGTCTCCACTGGCCAACCACCAAACACGGCCTAATGGATTAAAGGACGTTTCGGTCCCACTGGTTAAGGGGAACACTGAATTCTCTACGCTCGAGCCCTCTTCCTCAAGTCTTAGGAAGATTGACGTGAATAATCAAATCGACACCATTCTGGCAGTATAAACATGATTTAGTATATCTATTCCCTGAGTTTGCCTAAAGTTGTTGGTTTTATACAATTGCTCAAAGAATACCATTGATGTTTAGACACATACAAGTACGTAGTAACTACATAATTATGTGTGTATGTAGTTGCTAAGTTTCCCTTCATTTCAAGATGTGACGTTTACAGTATAGGTAAAACTATTTTCGTATATTTGAAATAAGTGGATGTTTAGATAGAAAATAGAGCATGCTATTTCACAGCAGCTTAGTATGGAACGAGTCAATGGCTATTTTTACTTGATATTATTAAGAGTCACGCCTCAGAACACTATACGCATATTTTTCTCAGTTTAATTATATCCTGCAATATTCCCACAGGCTATGATTGTTATAAAATTTTGTTCTCATTCAGTCTTCTCGTAAAATTTGAAATTATATACATATATATGTGATCCATTTGATAAAGGAACACTCAGGTTTACCTTCATGCCCTCATGCAACACATGCCCCTATGTTCATGCTTAAGAGCCCTTTCATTCCCTAAATCAACATTCATGCCATACATCCAACTTTATACTCATCAGTATTTATTCATGCTTTTGAGAAAAAGTCATTATGCATACCTCAAATACTCTAGAGCTTCATTCATTCCATGTATCATGTTCAGATTTCTCAGTAACTATTCATGCTGTAGAGCCTCATTCACTATTCATGTATCACGTCCATCATTCATACCCCACACTCCGTCTTCATCATCGAGAGCTCTATTCATCGCCTTACTCACTATTCATCCCTTGCAATCACCTTGATCATCAGACCACGCACAGACTATCCAGTGCCTCTTCAGCATGACTATCGATCAGCAGTATTGGTTCTCGATAGCTCAGAAAGCAGACTTGTTTGGAGTTTTCAGGCCTGCGAGATCCTGGATCAGACTTATGCCAAAACACTGCAAAATTTTAAGATTACTTTGCTACTCTCAAAGGCAAATCGTCAAGCACCTGGGTTTTGATAATTTTTTCCCATACATCGTCTGATACTTTACTAGGAGTTGAATTTTATATGAATTATTAAAATTGTTCGAATTTTAAAGTGTACGCTTTGTCTTATAAATATATCCCATGTTCTGTTCTAAAAATATAATTATTGAGTATTCACTTGAGGAAAACTATCATTTCCACTAACTTCTGCCACGTACATCAAGTTTTATTGTGAACGCCAGCGTGTTTGGGTCAACTTCAGCTCAATGTGTTCATGGTCTCAACAGGAAGAGCTACTGGGAAAGCGTTCTACTGTTAAATTTCTGAATTTCCTCGAAAGAATCACTCAGCGAAACTAATAAGATAGCACGAGATAATTTTTCCGATATCTAAATCCTCATCTTGGTTTTCGAGGTGACAAAAATAAAATGATCGTTAACCACTATTCGAAAATCCCAAGGGAATTGTTTCAACAGTCTCGAATACAAGAAGTTCGAAACATTTTCGTAGCGATCTGTGCAAGTGATGACTTAAATGATAAGCAGATATGTATCATTTTCATCGCAAAAGTTCAATTCTAGAACGAGTTAGCAACATGTATCAAAGAATATTCAGCCCATTTTAAGTAGGAAAAATGTAAAATATATGCTATAAACTTATGTTTTATATAAACTCAGTTTTGAAGTTAGATATGCTTTGCGCTGACAAGAATTACTAGATTTGAATGGTTCGGAATTTACACACTGTCTTCCGGGCCGGACATAACGATGCTTGTCGTAGTCTTTTGTTTCTGACTGCCATGTGTCGACATCAGTAAGATCCAACTCAGGGTAACTTCTGGTCGGAGAAAGTTGCCCCAGGAGTGGGATTACAATTGGCTTCGCGATCGGAAATTGAAACTTATTTTGCGCTGCGCCACAAGCTTCTGGTTAATCTTTAGTTGTGTATTCTACGTTAAATAGAAATTTTTCAAACGATTTTCATCGAAGAAAAGTTCAATCTGTGAGTGCCCTCAGGTTTGAATGACCGAAACTTGAAAAAGCTTTTTGTAGATCTCCTGTAGCGTTTACTACTCGATATTGATGTTTTTTAGAGTTCGTTAATATCTCGAATTTACTATACTAATCTGATGATGAAAATACAATGAAATAGTTTAAAAATTAAAATTAATTATCCTCTTATATATAAAAATTGAAATATATGGAACCCGGAATCGAAATTTAAATAAAATAGCCATTGCAAAAAATGAAGTGCTAAAGTTCAAGTCAAAACGTACTGTGATTGATGACATAGTTTTAATTCTTCATCAACTTATACATTCCTGTTTTATATCTTACAACTGGGGGCTTATCATTGGGACGTCATCATAAGCATGTACGTCAAAACGAGCTAGAACTCAGAATTTTACTTCAATTTAAGCTCATCAGATGATAATCAGGCCCTGACTAGAATCTAACAATTTTGGTTCAATTAAAGCTCATCAAAGGATAATTAGGCCCTGATTAGAATCTAATCAACTTCCATGAGGCACACCGCCCTCTGATGAAGGATAAGATCTCATATTGCAATCGAATTTCATCCCTGGAACATGAGAGTGTGATCCCTGGAACATGAGAATGTGAGCCCTGGAACATGAGAGTGTGATCCCTGGAACATGAGAATGTGAGCCCTGGAACATGAGAGTGTGATCCCTGGAACATGAGAGTGTGATCCCTGGAACATGAGAGTGTGATCCCTGGAACATGAGAGTGTGATCCCTGGAACATGAGAGTGTGATCCTTGGAAAATGAGAATGAAACAACAAACTAATCAAAGAAAAAAAAGCGATCACAATTGATCCAATAATAACCATGTGAGCTATTTAAGTGCTTACCACTGCATAAGGTTTGAAAAAGAATTTTGAGCGTAGCTCATTTTCAAACAAGCGATTATCATTATCATTTTCCTCATGCTAAGGAGAATGATAATTATTGGTGACATAGAGTCGCTTTCTTTATGCGTAACTGAAGTTCTCCAGAAAACCGCCTTAGAACAACTCTGTGGACTACACGGGAACGGTGTGAGTATGTGTTCTCAAAAAATTACTTAATTGTGGGGAAAACTGTGCTACACAGGCACATGAAAAATTTAAACGATTCAATTATCGATACAAAAAAATCGTAACACTTTAACCGCGGCTCTCAGTAGAGCAAGAATGCCGTGCTGGTGATTTGTTGTAACTGCGATAGAACCAAAGGATCAGTTCGACAAATATTCACGATATGAATTTGAAGATAGAAACTTTTGTCTCCACGAATTTCGTTATACAATGAAACATAATCCTTTATAATATAAACTAGCATCTTCAGACTATGAACCGAAGGTTCATAAAAATATTAAAAAGTTCTATTCATATATTTTTTTTGGACGTGTTCAATATCAGTTACACACCGACCAATTGATATAATCAGCCTGTGCCACACATTGTGCACATCGCGGTCTGAATGTTAATTATAATTGACTTGAAATTGGCGACAGCACGACGAAGAACGTTTTCTGGCATACAAGAATTTAACATGATTTGCAAATAAATATTTCATGCTTACGGTTCCCCCATCTTCCTGGGAGTCCTGGGTAGTAATTGGCAGTACCGGTGCAAGTCTGTCCAAGGTAGTCCGCTCCAAACAGATGGCAGAAAATGGAATGTGCACATTTTTATCTCACTCGTTTAAAGAAAAATTAACAGCTATTTTAAGCAAGCTGCTTGCGTATGTACTATTTACCGTAATAATTTAATTGTATAATGAATTAATCGAATGCTCAGGCGAGCTTGTTTTCGAATTCAAGTCCGTGGCAAATAAAACATCACACAAATACAGTGCAGAAGTTCGAAGGCCTTCGCCCCACGAAAGGCCGCTCTGCGCTCACTACTTCTGTTCTCCGTCCGTGTTGAGAGGACATGAAAAACTGACCGCGAGCTCGAACAGTTTGTTATCAAGCCTCTCCTCTTGAAAGACCAAGAAAACCTCGGAATACTTCAGTCGGTGACTTGGAGTTATGATTGCACCCTTTGTACGAGCAGGAAAACTCTCGACGAGAGAAGTTTTTGGTACCCGAAATTAATCTCACCGAAGTTATGTTGAATATTTTCATTGAACTCACCGAGTTGAGGAACTATTTTCCATAGCTGATGAATGAATAGCCGAGAATAGTTAATGTACTCTGATAGACTTTTCAACAGTGAGTTTACTCGCCGACTTGAAAGCGAATGTACTGTAAAATGCTGTGTTTTTTGACATATCCCTATTTTTCTAAGTCTGACGTTGTGACAAGTTCGGAGAGTACAATATACATTTAACCCTCTACCGCCGTATGGCACTCACGGGGAACATCAGAAAAAATGCTAATTATCTTAAAATTATATTATATGTGAGCAATATGAGGTTGCTACTAGGTTTAAACGCGGCGGCATCATACAGCGTCGTTATTTTGGCTGCCTGGCTCTCAGCGTGCTTCATTGCATCAGTGTACAGACGGTCTTTGTGAGCTTAGACGTAGAAACTAGAAAAATAAATTCGTCGCTAAAGGGTTAATTTGCACTGCTCGCCCCGGCCTAACGCGTAAATCAAGCCAGAAGTAACATGGAGCTCCATTGATCCTCCAACGAACATCAAAGAGTATTCGAAAGGCATCCAAGAAGTCAGACCACAAAAATGATGAAATTTAGAAGATTGTACTGAAAGGAGATAATGAAGAAGATTCTCAAGTTATTTCAATTTTAAAAACAAATGTTCCTGCACGCTGAAGGGATTCTCCAGTGACCACTTTACCCGATATTGCAAACTTAAACGGAATCTTAGGGCTCGATGTGCAGTGGTAAATTACACTCTGCGTTTAATCGCTGCTCCCGTCGTCAGTCTCATTTTCTACATCATTCCTTGAAGATTAAGTCTCAATCTATACAGAGACACACACGCTATACCTATGATTCTTAAATATTCTTTACTTGTGACTTCGCAGGTTTAGTTTCAGATATTGATTCGGAATGACGTTTTCGTATTTAAATTATTCATTCTTAGATGGTTGTTCGCGGCAAAAAAAACACGTCGTAATTTTTAAATCGATTTGTTGTTTGAGAGAGCGAAGCCGTGAGCATCATGGAGTTAACACAGCATATCGTAGCAAGGCGAGCCAGAGTCAACAAAACAAGACTGTGTTATCAAACTGTACATTTCCTCCAAGGCAGCCGATTGCAACCTTCGAGCGATATCGTTTCAGCCAGAATGTTCTGGAGTTCCTTGTACAGAACGTGTTCCAATATTCGTTGACGAACATACAGTACGTGCAGAGATGTGATCAACATGTACAATGAAATGTGCATGCACGAAAGACGAATCCATTTATGTACTTAGATTTTTTGCATTTGGAAGAAAGGCTTAAAATCTGCTTCTACAATATGAGAAATATAGTTGACCAGAATTTTTTTCCATTTTACTGAAAATAGTGAAATATGTTTTAGCTGGAGCTTCAAAAATTTTATTAATGATTTATAGCAGAAAGTTTAGCTAATAAAATTGAAAACTTGGGATAAGGTGAAACGTACTCAGTTTTCAGGATAGAATTGCAAAGATCGAAAAGTTGTCCACGGTTATGCAGTATACCTTGACAACAAGCAACTAACCGGGACCAAAATTTTTACTTTTTACACAATGCTGAACAGAGAAACTTGGGTCTACGACCTTAACCGAAGAATGATTTCATGACAACTTACGATTTCCTCAAAGATCATGTGAATGGCAAACCTGAATTTTAAATTAATGATCTTACTGCTCGGGGCAATTCTTTTTATTGAAAAAGAATAGTTAATTAATAGAAGATACAAAAATCATTTCAAAATGAAAGTTCTTCTAGAGATAGTTTGCTTTTGTTTTACGCAAACTTTCAAAATTGTTGGAGTTTTAATCCTTAACTTAGCATTAGCAGTCCTAAAACAAGTTCCTTAATTTGGATATTGTTACTACACTTCAACTCCCGCACGAATGTTTAATGTGAAAAATAACTATGTATTCGTTACGTTATCGTGCATTGCTTAGGTTACGAAGACCTAGGAGTCGCAAGGCTGTTCTGTGAATGATTTCGGTCTTTAACATTACTAAAATACAGTTCACGTGCAGCATTTACAGGGTGTGGTAAAATAACTTTTTCGCCTTTCAAAAAGGTATGAAACAAGGAAGTTATGTTGCTGCACCTGTATTATTTAGTACTAGCTGTCACATGATAACGCAGGACAAGCCTGGCATTTAAGTATACGCAAGCAACATGATGCACAAGGCTGATGTAAGATACAGAAACCAAAATATCAGAACTTGAGTACCATGCTGCGATCACTACTACTTTTAAGAAACAATGCAAGATTGGGAAAATGAAATTAAGCATCTAGCTTTTTTACTAACGCTATAAACGTTCATGAAATCAGCGTAGCTGAATTCAATAATTACTTAAACTTTTTGAACAAGAGGAGCAAGACAAGCGCTGTTGAGGAAAACCTCTTCAGTGTTCTCTTTCATGAGACTCTTTGTCTCCCTGAAAAACGGCAGACGAAAAACTCTTTTAACGTCCGCCTCTAGGAAGTTCCAGGTCATTTATCAATTCAGTACAGAATTTCTCGAGCCTGCTCTTCGATAGCATGTAATTTCTAAAGCTTAGCAAGTCATTGTGTTCAATTAAAAACCTGTTATTTAGTTGAAAATAGTTGATTTTTGTGAGAGACCAATCCAGATCTATTTCAACAAAGAAATTCGAAACAATGCAACTTTATGTTCATTAAATAGTTGCAGTAAATCAACAGCAGTGTCGTTCAAAAACACTAGAGCCATTTTCAAATTTTCTACAAAATTTACGCTAATAATGCAGATTTTAGGCATGAATAACCATGTTTAGTTACTACCAAATCTCTCGCAAAACCACTCTGCTTCACACAAATTTCATGACCATTGGTTAAGGAGCAGCTCTTGACCATGACTAAAGCCCATAAATGAGCGTACCCGTAAAAACCTTTTATATCAACGTAGGCTATTTCAGAGATGCACACTTCCCCATCAACAGCCAGTTCAGCAGGTGCGCAGTAAGTTTGAACTCTGTTTTGACTAGGTAAACGCGTAGTCAGAGCGTGGCAAAGAAAACTTTGAACGATTACGGAAAGCCGCTCCTTGGTCATGCAATCATAACTTCAGTCTCGCTGACGAGAAAGCTTTCGAGTTTTCTCCGTTCTGTTTTCCACATTTAAAAAAAGGAAGGCAAACAAAATTCAACGAAACTACAAATACAAGCTAAATCGGTTTTAAATCTTACCAGAAACAGCGTTGATTTATAGGCGAAATACAAAGTCGTTTTTTAAATTGGGCAAGTTCAAGTAGTCTACAGGGAGCTTCAAAATGGCTGCGGTGTAGTACGTTCAAGGATGCAGGATGCCATAGAAATCTGGAGGTTGCGTTTGTCAAGACTTGGTTATCACGCGAGAGATGCAGGCTGCAGCTAGCTTAATGTGTGTAGCTTTTCTCTTTGGGAACATTGGATTTTATTTCATAATCTGGCAGAAAAAAAAAAAATTTCAATATCAGGTAACCCTTTTCGAGCGGTCGAAAACCTAGACAACATTTTCACGCTCGAGAAAATTTTCTAGGCTAATTTTGCATAGTTTAATTGCTTGACACCATATACTAAAATTGTGTTGCCGTAGTCTCTCAAGGACATTCATCGAATGAGGATCTCCACGAAACAAAGTCAGGTTGATCGATCAATTGCCCAAACGCGAAAAAAGAAAGCATGTCACACGGAACGTCCGTCTCTTCGAGAAATACCAATTGATACCGACTTTCCACGTTTCCCCACAATACATCGGCAGGAAAATCACGGGACTACTATCACACTTTTCCCTCCCATGGTTTTTTCCTCCCATCTCTCATCTTTTTTCTTATGGAAAGCTTCGGATTTAACATGTTCCCGGAGGAGCGGTTAGTCATGGATACACTCGAGCAACTCATTACTGCATCATACAAAGGGTAAGGAATTACTCGCTAGAGTGCAGTATTAAATTTAGGTATCCAGCGACAGCATGATGGATGGTAAAGAAAACTGGAACCAATGAATGAGTGAAATTTGTCCAAATTTTTGCGCTACCGCATTAACACGTTGACTCTGAAGTGGTACGTATGTGTACCACTTAGGTTAGGTCATGTAATTTTTTCAGAGCCTTCTAGTGACTATGCGCTCAAAGTGAAGATTTACACCGGTCAGGCAATCCGATGCAACGTGTTAAGCAGAACAAGTCAAGTTATATTTTGCTCTCTCAGTCGACTTGGATGTCACGCTCCGTTTAAGATCGAAGAATTTAACGCCTAGTTTCTTCCGCAGTGTGCAATATAACTAGGATATTTCAGGCTTTTCAGAAGTTCACCGTTCTCATTCCATCTCAGGATTTTTATTTTGCTTGGCCAAGTAATCCGGGAAGAAGTTTAAAACGTTCAAAAAATTCAGAGTCTCCTAAAGAAATGTAATTCCAACTTTATCAAACGTTTTAATTTTCGGAGTACCATTTTATTTTCAATGTCTGGCCTAAAAATGTAGCAATAGTCTTCCTTGTTCTCGCGAAGCCTGCAATACAGGGTGTCTCAAAATAATGTAAATGTAACGCAACCTTGGTGTGCGCTATCAGCGTTGTCTGGACAATAATGGTCATCAATTCGAACATTTGCGAACATGATTCTTTAATCACATTTGTCTTCTCTATTCGAAGCTATTCTATTTCACTATGTTTATTAGTAAAGGATCTCGTCATTCGTAGTGCGAGTACTTTTTTTGAGACACTCTGTAGGTCCATCCCCAGACACATCTATGTCTATATTACACTGAGATTGTTCAGATGTATATTCTAGTTTAGAAATTTCACTGCCAACTTTCCTAATTCATGACCCAGGGTGTCAAAAGAAGTTTCAGGAGATTAATTTATTGACACTCTAGCACGTTCAGAGCAGTACACTACCTTGAAAGTTCAACTTTTCCAATTTATCGGGACTTTAGAATTTCTTTTTGTTGAACCCGAATAGATTCGCTGTGAACGCGGACACCCGCTCAGAAATATGCGACATGTAGTCGACGGAGTTTACGTAGAAACATTTCCTGTAAGTGTCGAAGTTCCTAGGACACTCTTGCATTTTTGCGGCGTCTGGAGTGAGGGAGGAGACTTTGCTGGCCACCAACGACAAGAAGTCGCTGGCCAAGTTGTCGGCCCTGCCTTGTCGCGTGTACATCTTTGCTTCATCGTCTTCAGCATCGTCTGTCACCTGAGACCGCGCCAAGAATAAAGTTTTGTACACATGTACAATTTTCTAATGATGTCGTAGTGCTTCAGAAACTAATAGGGCTCAATTTTCGATTCATAAGGAGCGAGCACGTTAAAAGGAGTTTTTGAAACTAGGTCGAGTTGCAGCATACGGGCTTTCTAGTACAGAGCGAGGGTATAAAATTTCAAGTCTAGGCCAACTAATTCTGAAAACATTACACATTATTCTAGAGTTTCATAGTTTAGTTATTATAAAAAATTAAATATCAGTGTATATCTTGCATTTGAAGATTAAATAAGGTTTAAAGAAGTTTGTGCTATACCCTAGACTAGACGACGAATGTTCTGGCTTTTAGAATTTCTAGTAAATTTGATACTTTAAACTTATTTTGTTGAAAGCCATTTTTAGTTCTGCCTTTTCCCCCGAAGGCCGACGATTTTAAGGTTCAACTATATTCTAGTTAAAAGCCGAAAGCTTCTACGGCATGTAGCTGAGCCGTCCAATAGAGGACCAGAAATCTAAATTTAAAACATTTGTGCGAGCCATACCACTGGAAACACGTTAGAAAGTAAAAGTGTTCGCAGAGTGCTCTAAAATTAAGCTCTCCGATTAAAAATATTTACTTCTGTTAAGGATAATTCAAGATTAAACTTTCATAGGCGAAACAGATCGACGCTGGTAGATGATCGCTTAATATTTGCTCACATTAATGTAGGCCAGTAAACTGTCTGTCGCTGCTGGGGCGAAGTAGTACGCGGCTGTCAACACTGTCTCGAGGAATTGGTCCACTACCTGATAAGATTGAAACGAGAATATAGTTCATTCGAAGGGACGCATTCTCACAAATAATTAGAGCCAACTTTTCCTGAGAACATTACTGATAACTTGACGAATGTGTTATTGTTCAAACTTAACTCTTTAGGGACCAATTTCTTTTTCTAGTTTCTACGTTTAAGCTCACAAAGACCGTCTGTACACTGATGCAATGAAGCACGATGAGAGCCAGGCAGCCAAAAGAACGACGCTGTAACATGCCACTGCGTTTAAACCTAGTAGCAGCCTAATATTGCTCACCGTTTAGTTAATGGAACAATTCCCCTAAAGACAGTGAAAGAGGACCGTATGGTCTTTTTCGCCGCTTAAGGGTTAAATTTCAACAAGCCACAGCGAGCATAGGCAGTAATTCACGCAACGATAGCCCTGGCATTCTTGTTACCCATACTGGTTTCACAAACTACCTGCTTTTCTGCTTTAACACGTTGACTCCGAAGTGGTACGTACGTGTACCACTTAGGTTAGGTTCTGTAATCTTTTCAGATCCTTCTAGTGACTATGCATACGAAGTAAAGTTTTACACCAATCAGGTAATCTGAGTCAACGTGTTAATGCCCAAAATATTTCTTAATTATTCAAGTTAGAGATCATTCAAGCATGCTATACATTAAACTAGAGACGTTTGCGTTAGTGTCATGAATAACCTAGTTAATTGAAGAAATTATCAACTGGTTACGAATTGTAGCAGAAACTTCTTGCAAATCAATGAAAATAACTTCCATGCCAACTTTCGTGGTAAAAATTTTTTTGGACATAAATTTAATATGTTTTTATTCAAGTTTCTCACCGTATTCATGTACTCTTGGAAGAACTTCAGAAGTCCTTTGCTCATTGTTGCAGCACCAACAACTTTTGACCGACCCTCTGCACCACGGACTTTGTCGGGTGCTGCGTCATTCCAAACCTCCCTTGCCATTTTGGCTATTTCTTCAGTGATGTCTAATGTATTTACGTAGCTGGTAAAGTTTTGAAATACTCTTTCTGCGTGTTCTGGATTTACGCTGGGCACTGTTAACTTCCTGGGTAGAAGGTTAAGCAAGTTTCCAGCAACTATAGGAGGCATCGATTCAGTAGACTCTCGGGTAGAGTCCTGAACATCCTGTGCGTCAATTCTGACGACTAGTAGAGCCGCAGCCAGGATTACACTGAAAATACAAGCGGTATGAAATTTTTTCATTAAGAAACAACATTTTAAATTTTAAGAAACCTGCTAAAGCTAGCGCTCGGGTGTACACTGCTAAACTCAATTTATTTAGCAGGGCTAAAAGACCAAGGCAAAATTTGCTGGAACTAATCAAGAGTCCTGTATACCCTGTGCTGCCTGTACTGCATTCCACAACGCACGAATGAAGATAAAGCTTGAGAGTTCGAATCTTTTTTGGCTTACTGGGGCAGAAGTGATGCTGGACTGGCGGAGGCTAGTTTCTGATAAGGGAACCGTTCTGTCGCACCACCCCCTCTAAAGAGGTGTCGCCGAACAGCTGCATCAACGAGTTTAGTTTAAATGTACGGGTTATGTAGCTCTTTTTCAGCAGAGCTTGAAATTACCTTTAACCGTATGGCCTGGTAACTAAACTTTACCCTGGCGGCTAGTTTTAACCGAGCATTCTCACATTCCTTACTACCAAGTGTGGCCATGCATGGGATTGAATTGAAAGGTCTGCCAACTCTTGCGTTTGTAGCTTTACGAATCTTTCAAGTAATATGTACCATGACATTTCCTTCACAACTTAATATTGTTAGCAGTCTAGGGAAAGCTCTGTACTCTTCCCCTTCCACCGATTAAATCTATCACTACGATACGTTGCCCTTACTCAAGTTTGAACAGAACATCTCCAAATCTGGTACACCAGCTACCAGTCTATAAGCTTTTCGAGACAAGTTATAAACCGGTTTATGTTTCTAGAGAATGATTTAAATCTCCATGCTTTGCACACGCTTAGTTTTGCTCGACGTAGTGGAAACTATTTAACCCGGGCGATCAGTTTATAAATGAGCGAAATTAGGTTGCCCGAAATTACATCTTTAATAACGTCAGCAGGTTATATACTACTCGTAAAATTTTTTACAGCTTCCCGCTTTTAGATCTAGCCATATTTTTGAAGACATATTCAAACACTATGCAAGTTTTAGAAGTAAAAAACTACATTGCCAGGGGACTATCTTTTTCTTAGAACCCAGGTTAGAGCCAACAGATGCCTAATAGAATTACCGATTTGGCAGTTTTCATAGATTTGAGGATTTCCCTTAACGCGTTGACTCCGAAGTGGTACGTATGTGTACCATTTAGGTTAGGTTCTGTAATTTTTTCAGATCCTTCTAGTGACTATGCGTACAAAGTGAAGTTTTACACCAATCAGGCAATTGGAGGCAACGTGTTAATATTTACGCATGATTCCAATGTAGATCTTTGACTTACCAGAACTGCCTCATTTTCTCAGTGGATATGGTACCAAATCTATTAGGAGATATTCCTCTGTAATGGGAAGAAATTCAAAGTCAAGTTGAGGTTATGAAGTTTAACACTAAAGTTCATCAATTGTATAACGAGTAGCTCTGAAGTTCAAGCCAAGAAGAGCCTCGCTTATCAGCATGGGAAGAAAGCTCAGACAGGTGAACGAGTATATATCCTCTTATTAATTCTAAAATACAAAAAAAAAAGATATCTATTAGCCTAAAAAACTGAAGGAGGAAGGTATCCTACGAAATCGGTTTACTACTGTAAGTCCGTTTGAATTTTAATATTTGTCCACATGCATTTTCAAAGTTACCTATAAGAACTTAATCTTATAGTTTAGTTATTGGTTATTAAAGCACACCATTACGTTGTATACGTGCAGGTATTTGTTTTATTGATTATTAAATGAAAAAGGATTTAAGGTGCCTGGATCATCCTAAAAAGCAAAGAATTTTCAGTTTAATGAAGTAGCATAGCATGCGTATCAACTTTCAGCATTTTTGGAGAATTATATTATATAAGCTCTAGTCAAATTAAGAGTTTTCTCAACGTAACGTACTAACATAAGTAAGAATAACGTAAACGTAAAGGAAGGACAGGTATGCAGTAGTCTGCACTAGAGGAGCAGACGTTAATTTGACAGGAAAAGGCTTTCTTCGGTTACCGGTAAGGAAATGGATATGCGACAGACCATAGTTAAAAAAAACATTCAAACGATTAAGTTATGAATGTGTATTTATAGTGCAGTTGCCGAATCTTTAGAATCCTTTGGAGACACTGGCCACAATGATTAACCAAGAACGCCCTAGTGATGAACGTAATAAACTCTTGGTTTAGACTAAAATAATTTCCAAATTTGCTCGAGTACGTTCATAAACAACGTGCACACCGTTGCATCAAAGATCAGCATTAGTAGAGAGTTGTTCCCAGTCAACAGATTGTGTATGAGTACATGCAGAGCATTCATTACAGCGACTTCACGTTCTCGACGAACTGGAAAAACTCTGAGGACGAACAATTGGCCATTGCAACAGTAGGTTCGATGAGGCGCTTATTATTTAGTAGAAACTAATGTGTGCAGGCTCCCATATTTCTTAAATCTTGTCGCAAAAGAATCCCAGGATGAACAGTTGGTCGCGTCCATTATTAGCGTAAGAGTTTTTCTACAATGAAATTTTAGGTCAGTGCAGTCTATACAGCTACAATGAGACAATGAATCTAAGTATTCCTTCTAGGTACAAAAAAAAAATCTTCCTAAAGTTGCTTCCAGCGAGACCCTGATTCAACATGTGACACTCCAATGTAGTATTTTTGACTGAACAAACAACTCCAACGCCATGTACAGCGAGAGATACAATTTTACCTACGACTTTTGTATCCTTTTCTTCGGTTACACCTGAATGAATTCAAATTTAATTGATCATGAATTTAACATTCGTTCATAGTAATACTCCTGACGACGGTACAAATTCTCCAATTAGAGCTTAAAGCGCCAAGTTTGATAAAACAAAAAAATACACGCAAATTCAAATTCAATTAAAAGTGCCAAGTTTGCATTTTCGTATTTTCATAACACTTGAATCAGGTGATACTAATTTTAGTTCTCAAATGATAGTTCTCATCACTTAAGAACTTCCCGGTAAATATCAAGTCTAGTTAAAATAATACGGTACACTCAGAACTCCATTTGACCTCTCCAAGTTGTGGTTATCCTCCAACCCCTCATGCCCGCATTTCCAGAACATCTCTCAACGACTCGAAACCATGCAATGCAGCAGCAAAACTAATAACTGAAACCAGAGCTCGCTCTTCGACCAACCCACCCACTCCACAACCTAAAGATAACAAGCATTGGATCCACGCACGGTAGGGACCTACATAGCTGTTGGTTTTGTTACGGTGTTGTGAAACCAGATAAGTTTTGAAAACCGGATCAGAAAATTAGGAAAAGAAGTCGTCCGGAAATTAACAACGATGGAATCAAGAGGCCAAAATTGTTTTCTTCAACAGAAGCACCCAACTGCCGCCTCTGCCAGGCATAGGTTCCGCATATAAGGACGTCAGATAGTATTTTCCAGACACAAGGGCGTATAAAATAAACTATCCTACAGTATTTTTACTTCGAAGTTAATAGCATTATTCACTTCCTGTCTCGAATACTTTGCATTTGATTGAGCGAAAAATCAGGTAAAAACGATGTTTTTATAATCTAAACAATCCAAGTTTGTTCCATAGGTGACCAATAGCTTCAATGGATACCATGCTCTTTGTAATAGCCTAAAGAAACTCTTACTTCGTGTAGGGTTTAAAAGTTTTCTCACATATATTATCATACAATACGTGCTCTGTCGTAAGTGTTAGCACATTTTCTTCGAATTAACTGTTTAATTAAGCAAGAAAATAAAAAATTAATTAAAAGTGGAATGAAATACATTAAAAAGCATTTGCTAGCTTGAAGTACAACCCTTAATGTATAAAGCAAAAATATAACATCTCGTGGGATAATTTTTCGAACTGAAACCCGGTACACTAATATATATATATTTTAACTGAATAGAAAATACTCGAGTTTTAAAAGGCAATTTAAGTACGAGAAAACTGGAATGTTATTTATTAGTTTTCTAAATGGGTTCAAACATACATAACAGTGGATTTAATAGGACGAAACTAGACTTTTGCACAGCAAGATTTATTGAATTTTTTATTATAGAAATACAGGGGCCAACAATAATGCTGCTATGATGTAGCAATTGATGGCAACGAAACGTATTCAGATCAATAGATCAATATATAATATATATATATATATATATATATATATATATATATATATATATATATATATATATATATATATATATATATATATATTGATCTGTCAAATATTAGAATACGTTTCGTTTTATTCAAGCGGCAAGTCCTCAATATTTTGAATGATATTGCTACATCATAGCAGCATTATTGTTGGCCCCTGTATTTCTATAATAAAAAATTCAATAAATCTTGCTGTGCAAAAGTCTAGTTTCGTCCTCTTAAATCCACTGTTATGTATGTTTGAACCCATTCAGAAAACGAATAAATAACATTCCAGTTTTCTCGTACTCAAATTGCCTTTTAAAACTCGAGTATTTTCCATTCAGTTAAAATTAGTGTCATGCTCTTCAAAAAAAATGCATTGCTTATTGTTTTCGTTCTTTTAAGTTATAAAACGACAATGTAATAAGGAGCTATTCGGCAAATTATATAGACTATTAAACTTTAGGTCTATGTTCATTTAGCAATTTAAGCTTGTAACAAAATTTTTAATATATTCGAAAGATTGTGGGTTTGTTCACCAAGAACAACTGATGCACTTTTGTTTTATGTTTCATCAAGCAACATTTTATATCGTTGGTATGGTTCGTTCTTCATATCAACTGCAAAAAATCCCAGGTGCCCGAATTATTAAATTCTTGGTCTAACCACCGCAGGCAGATTGATAAAAATCCTTAGATCGACAATTCTTTTGAAAAATTAAATTGAATCACGTGTTATTCATCAGCCGATGTTATAAGTTGCGTAATATTGGAAAAACATTCAATATTTTAATTTTTTAAAACAGCGTTTAAACAAAAATATTGTAACAATTTCGACTTCAGTAAATTCCTTTCTGTAGCACCGTATACAGGGTGGGCCAGAAAGGATGCCCCATTAAAGAACTTTTATAACTCGAAAACTATTTGGGATAGAACATAAAACGTTGTTACAACATCTACATATATGTACAAAAGACTATGTATCTCCATTTCTCTGTATCTGTGTGTGTCCGTCCCATTACTTCCTATCTATTACTGAAGAAAAATTATTGAACTGAAATTAAAACGAGTATACATGTATAACAATATTATATTGAGGATACCAAAGGCGCCGGATCACAATAAGATCCTCCATTTTTCTATTATTAGCTTTGAATGAAAGTTCTGTATAGTGTACCAGTGCCATCAAAAATGATGACAAATACTGTTGGAAAGATATTAAATAAAATTACAGTAGAGTTTCCATGCTTAAGCTTATTTCAAAGGTAACTTATTTTTCTTGTGACAGTAATAAACACTTAGACTACAGTATTTTTGAGCCGCAACAGAAGTAGTTATAGCCATTCGTGTCATATCCTAGATACAGAAATTCAGCATTACTGAAAGCAACTGCGAGCTTGCGTATGTATATTGTAATATGCAATACCCCGCCGAACTTGGGATCCACCATACGGACTCGAGTATGTAAGGCTCTGGATCTCTCTAATTTTTTTGAAAGAAAATGACTTATTATAGTGTATTGTATAGCGAAAATGAGTATTAATTTACCAGTGAACTGAAACCAAGACCGCCTGTGCTAATTTCTTCCTATCTATTCTTAAGAGCGTGACACGAAACATATAAATAAATATATAAATAAATATATAAACACACAACGGTCATCATTAGTATTAGATTAGATCGATGAAAAATACTCACGGGTAAAACTGAAAAATGTATTTTATTTCATAGATCCTTAATTTTATCACTTCTAAACAAAGGAATATCAATAGGTACTATTTGGGCCACGTTATCGGTAGATTAGATGCAGAAAGGTAGTTCTGAATGAAATTAATACAAAGTATTCATTTCAAACAATAATTCCTTGTAAATCTTTAATGCATTCATCTTTATAATAATTTCAATTTATTTAAATCTTAATAGTGGAATTTCCACGGGAACTGTCTAGTTTATTAGATTTCTGAATTTTACTAAAAAATAACATTTAAGTGTGGAAAACAATCTGTATTAAGTGACGTCCGTTTTCGCGACAACACATTTCTAACCTTTTTTTTAAATTTTCTGTAACTTTCGTTAATATGTTTCTGTTAATTTACCTGATTTCCTCTTGTATGTTTTTCTTTAATTGAGCGATTGTGGGAGGTTTATTAATGTAAACTTTTCCCTTAAGGTCTCCCCATAAATAAAAGTCGGGTATGGTTAGGTTCGGGGATCTAGACGGCCAGTTAACATCGCCATGCCGAGATATCAATTTTTGCGGAACAAGCTATTTAAATGAATTATTGTTTCTCTCGCGGCGCCATCTTGTTGATACCAAATGTTCTCAGATGTCTTGCTTCAGGTTGAGGTTCAGGGAAAGTACTGATCATATTTCGATATCTTTCTCTAGTGACGGTCACAGCATTACCCATATTGTTTCTGAAAAAATATGGCCCAATGATTTCATCAGCCATCACACCACACCAGACAGTAACTTTCTGCGAATGCAAAGGCTTTTCAACAAATTGTTTAGGTTGTTGCTGCGCCCAGATACGACAATTTCGTTTGTTCACATATTCTGAAAGATGAAAATGGGCCTAGTCACTCATTATTAAATTTTTAAGGACATCAGTGTTATCTCGAATGATATTCAACATTTCACGTGAAAATTGCAACCGTGATGCATAGTCTGTATCATTTAATTGTTGGGTTAGTTGCAATTTGTAAGGAAACAATTTAGAATCTTTTCAAACTTCCTCTCAGCGATGATCTACTGATGTTCAGTTGTGTTGAACGTTTCCTTGTCGAGACCGTGCTATCCACATGACTTAGCGACACTCTATCAGTTTATTTCATTTCGAATAGAGCGGTTTCGACCAAGGGGTTGTTAGATAACGAACCAGTGCTTTCAAATGCTCTTATCCATCTTCTCAGTCTTTTGCGATCAACTTGAAGATCCATTCCAAAAGTAACTGAAAGCTCTCCGTGCTCTCATAAAAGACTATCCATTTTCATAAAATTGCTTGACGAAAGTGATCCGTGTTCCGACAGAATGCATTGCGAACAAATAGGGTCTATTATCCTTGTACTGTTAACCTATGTATATGCGGTTGTTTATCTAGGCTACATAATTGAATTTTATTTATAAAATAATTCATAAATCTAATGCTTTGACAAAGTTTTATGTTCTATCCCAAATAGTGTTCGAATTATAAAAGTTCTTTAATGGGGCGTCCTTTCTGGCCTACCATGTACCTAGCTTCAGAGTCAGCGTACGTCGTTCCATGTCTGAATCCTGTTCATGACGTACTTTCACTACGGACAGAATAGCTTCCATTGAGATTCTGTTTAGCACTTGGATAACTTAATTGAGTTGTGGAACATACCCTATTTGTAGGGTACTGCTGCTACTGCCACTCCTCAACTGCATGATTTTAATATTTACCAGCTGCCTATCACGACATTAGATAGTGGTAGACCATCTTCCGTTCATGTTACGTAAAAGCTCAGACACATTGAGAGAGAATTTTCGATCCCCATTCAATCTATAAACAATTAAAATTCTTGGAAGCTTTACCAGCAATGTAGTCGAGATGTAGGATGCGGTCGGGCTTTCACGGACAGTACAAGCTAATTGAATTCCGCCGGAAGTTTCAAGTACGAGCGCGGTTTTCCAAACCAACAGCTTTCAACCAAATTAGGTAAATTTTAGGGAAGATTTAGCACTTCGATAGCCACAAGTTCCAACATTAGTGCTACAGAACTTTCAATGCGTGCCGAGCTAACTTTTTGCTCACGTCTCCAGACCTAGTTCAAGTTACGAGCATTTTATCAGTAGCAAAGTAGGCCACTTTTAGCTTTACAAGCATTGCACATACCATCCCCGCTTTGTTGTGCGCGATTCATTTCTAGTTGAAAGACATTAAACTCAATAGACATCGCTTTATCCAAAACATTAAGTTTCCATTGTACGATTAAATTACCTCGCATTGGAGCTCTCATATTTTCCATATTTCCGAAACAATTTTACCATTACAAATCATGATGACTCATGAATCTTACGTTAGAGCTTCAAGCTCGCGGAAACAAATACTACGCATGGTGAAACTAATGTCCTACCAAAATCATTGCCGTTAATCTTTCCGGCTATGAACCTCTGCATGTGGATAGAAAGTCACCCGAACACCTAATCTAGGCACCAAATGAATGAAAATGCTTTCAACAGCAATCGGGACCTACATTCCCAGGAGTTAGTTAGGACCATGACTAAACGAAAAATGAGTCTGCCCTGGAGAGCTGCAGCACAGTGACCGTGTTAAAAGTAGTCAATGGCGAGGAGTCAGGAACTATCAGCAATTTGTGTCGCTGGCGATGCAGCTAATGGGTAAAGCAACGTGACCTTTGAGAGTTTCTCTACTGCTTGCTACCAAAAGTAATTCCACGAGGCTTATGCATCTGGCAGTCAAGGAGAGATTGCTTATTTAACAGCGAAGGACGAGTAATTTTTTACATTCGGTAAATTAACACGTTGACTCCGAAGTGGTACGTCTGTGGGCCACTTTGGTTAGGTTCTGTAAGTTTCAGTTTCTAGTAATAATATGTAGAAAGATTTACACTGGTCTGGCAATCTGCGGCAACGTGTTAATGCACCGAGTGGAAAAGTGCTGATACACGTTTTTGTCGCCAACATTTACCAGCGCAATGCAAGCGAGATGTTCAAGTTAGATTCGCTGTGAATCTATGCTTTAATCCATTCCCTCCGAGGAAAACGCGTCTGAACTTTTGTGACATTGAAATTATGGTCATTACGATGTATTTCGAGTAGTTATGGAGAGAAAAAGATCTCTAGTAGTTTTCCCCGACGGGGGGCAAACTACTCATGATCCCAAAAAATTTACTTTTATTATGCGAGATATAAGCTGGTACCATATGGTACCGCCAGGAGGGAATGGGTTAACATCGTTTAGTTTACCCAGAGCCCTATTGATTTCGGCTCTGCATAGTTCTACTCTTGAGAAGTTCCAAGATTTTATGTCGAAACTTTTCCGTTCGAAATGTTTCAGTATATCAGGAACAGTTTACAATCTATGGCGTATATTAACAATTCTAGCTATATTTTCGTTAAAATCCTAAAAGATAGGTTGACTACCGCCAAGGAAGAAATGAGAATTCAGAGCAAACATGCTTTTAATTTCCAAAAGTCTATACACATTCTCTCGTTGAGGAAGCTAATGCTTTGCGATATTACTTCCTGCTGAAATAACTCAGGACTCCAGAAACCTTTGTAGTCACAATCTTCATCGCGCAGGCCATGGTCTCGTTGACGTTCTTCGGGCAAGCGGTGCTGTCCTGCAGCTGCGAGTTTCCGTACACTTGGTAGTACGAGTCACGGTCAGGCTACGGGAACGTAATTAATGTTAACATCACAAGTACGAGTCACGGTCCGGCTACGGGAGCGTAATCAAGGTGGCCATCATAGTATACCAATGTTCAACATACTTCGCTCACAGGTTCAAGCATTTCATTTTCTAGCTTTGTCCAGGGAGGACTGCTTTCGTTAAGTAGCTTTTAAGACTTCTTAGAAACTGGGGAAAAGGCTCGAGTTATTTTTAAATACTTTAATAGCACTTATGAAAGTAACCTTTGAGAAGCCGGGCATCTAAGCCGGGGAATCGTTTTTATCAACTTACGTCATTAAAAGTTCATACCCTTCACTCCAAGGCCGTCCCACGTTCGTTTAAAAAATTCAAACTTCAAGGTCATTCAAAAAATGTTGCCTACAATCTTAGCCACATACGTGATAGTCTTTTCCTACCATACATTTCTAAAACTTTATTCGAAAAGTATAAAAATTAATAAATCTTTTCCGGATATTCTGGGACGTAACCAAGCACTACCTCAAATTCAGAATTAAATGCGCCACATGTTTATACTGTGCAAAAGTGGACCCAGCGTGCCTGTGAATCTACGTTCTTGGTTCTGGTGCAGTGGGCCTCACCGTATGGAAGGCCCATTGTATGGCAGCAGCAGTTTGGTCAGGGAAGAGACCGTATGATGACGCTGCAAGTTTCACTGCGTTCTGCTTCAAGATCTGTGGGAAGACATACGAAGTTTATTTTTCAAGTGACAATTGTTTTGTGCAAGAAAAGCTTAATATAACACCGTTTAACATTCGTTCGAGCTAGAAGCTCGTGGAAGCAAAATGTATGTGTGGAAGCAAATGGGTAAACTTTTCCGTTTTTCGAGATTTAGAAATTTTTAGCAGCCAATTTCAGTTTAGATTATATTATACTTCTATGGTGCCTGCAAATATTTTGCGGCTATAAATACCCCTAATACCGCTCGTATTACATGGCAATTTAATAATTGGTCTACCGTTGTATGATACGGGAGATTCCTTGAAGGTCAAGCCTCCATGACCAGCGAGAAGCTAATTTAACTTTCAAGTTTTCATTGCGAAAAAGTGGAAAATTCACACGAATATGTACCCCCGCAGCCGACATGGTTGACGCGGCTAGAAATACGGCATGGGACTTTGGTAAACAATCTAATAATTATAGAAGTAATTATCCGACCCAAGAATGGGCCCGAAGGTTCGTTCCTATAGCCTCATTCAATTTTAACCAAGAGAAAAATTTAAGTAAAAAGTACTAAAGGCTTTGATTACTCGAAGTTGGAGCCGTATCTAACCAAATGCAGAAAACTAAGTCCAATCATCTGGTCAACCCTTGTTCCCGATGAACTAAACTAAGCATTCCAGTTAGACTAAATGAGTTTCTTGAATAAGCCTCCCCATGACATGTCTACAGGAAGAAGTCAAGGTCATGCATTTATGACGTACCTCATTCCATTGAACAGTAGCAAGCACCTGCAGCATCATTGTGAATTTCTTGGCTAAATACTTCGCAATGCTAGTTTTAAGAAGCAACTTTTTCTTTTGTAACTTTTCTTTCATTTCAGGGGTCATCTCAACAGCTTCGTCTGGAGAGAACAAGGAGTCCCAAGAAAATTTGTCCGAAATTTCTTTGAAGGGATCTGGAAGCTTTCCCTTCAGCGGGGAGTGGAGGACTTCCTTGGCAGTTTCGAGGGCAGATGATCCAGTTCCAGAGGCCAACACTGCGCAGATGAACAGTGCAGAACTGCAGGCAGAGAATAGATTAGGCACAGCCTGACAAATTTTTCGAGACGTTCGCTGCCGCTTGATATTTCAGGCCGTCGCATGGATGATTTGCGTCTCAAGCAGCAGTGAACGTCGCGTACAAAGCTAAACAAATTTCAAATAGCAGTTTATAGAATACGTTGGCAAATCAAGGGCTGTGATATGTCGTGTACAGCTTCATAGATTAATGAAAAGGATTTTTTCTGATAAAATTCAAGTTTAACTTTCGAATGGAAATCTAAAGCAGTTTATGTGATCTGGATAGGTATTTACGTTTCATTAATTTTTAATTACTACCATTGAAAGATTGTAGTTAAACAAGTGCTGTCGATGTTGGGCTACAGAAATTTTTTCAACAAAAATTTGTAGGATGTCTTATTTGACGTGCTACATAGGAGGAAATTTTTCAATATAGCTTTTGACAATCAGTATGGAAAATGAGCAAGTGTACTATTGAATGTAATTTTATTCTCCATGACCGAAATCTCGTAGCGATAGATCCTACATTTCGAAATTTCGTGGACAAACATTTAGAGTTTAAAGGAACATTTTATCCAGAAAATGACGTTTCGGTAATTGCCCTGCTTTAACAGGCTAATAAATCTTGAGGGGGTTACCGTTAACTCTGGAGCACTGACGTCTACATAGGCGTCCCTAGCCTCGGGCTAACTATACAGTGCTGTACAGTGCTCCTGGGCTAGTATTCGCTTCCTAACGCCTCAATTAGGAGAATTTTTCCCGGTGTCATTTTAGCAAGTTCATTGCTTTTGAGTTAACGGAGATTCTACGGTTACAATGAAGAAAAATTCATTGAATGTTTCTCGTTAAGTCGATTCTACGAAATCATATTCACAATGATTTTCTATGATCTCTGATCTAGAGACTTTTCAGATACGAAAATTTAATTTCAAATTTATTAGATTGCTACGCGACAATTTGTCAAGATTTCACGCTAACTGAACAGTTTCTCTAGTTCACGGGACAGTAATGGAAGTGATTTTTAGAATAAAAAACCTTTGAAGGCATCGTCCCTGAAGGAGGAGACTAATTAGTTATGCGAATAATTACTTTCATAAGAGTTTGAAAGCAGCATTTGTTAAATTAGAGTCTCCCGATAAAGAAAACGCATTTCTTTAGTTGTAGTTTAGTTTTACAATTTACTATTGTTTTAATGGAGCGAAAGACTAATGATTTAAGTTTTGGAATACTTTCGTAAAATGTGGTGTGTGAAATGAGAACTTTCAGAACCTGGTGTAGCGAACTCTACATAGTAACAGTGATTAAGGAACAACTAGGGTTGAAAGTCAGACAAAAATAAAGAGAATTATCTAACGTTACCTAGGCGAACATTAACTTCAAACAAACGCTACCGAGAAAACTAGAGCAACTTTTCACCATCCAATGCATGAACTATTGGCTCCCCCACTTACCACGTATAAATTAGGATAGACTTCATGTTGCCGTTACACTGAACCAGGGGACCTGGAGGTAAATAGAAAAACGCTAAAAAACAGCACTCTAGTTCAAGAAGCAGAATGAGTTCACCACTAATAACCGATCTGTGTCTATTGCTCAACCGGGATAAAGCGGCTGATCGAATCTGTGTCTTCATTCAGTGTAAGCTCCACGATGGGCAAAAGCATACCTATCTATGGCTGTGAAATTTAAGATATTAAAAGAAACCGATTCCGTTGAAAGAGAATTGGCGTCGAGTATGAATGAGAATCTCTGGAAGAGACAGTAACTAAGCAATTTCATCATCCGCCGCATAACTGTCCTACGTTTGCTTTGTGGAAATGCACGAACATGATTCATGTTAAAATATACTCTGCAGATAATTCAATCCTTAAGGTAATTGAATTAATAATTTTAACCAGCAATAGTTGCAAGGAATTGCTTTCATTAGATATCACACCCCGCCTAATTACAAGCCCTTTATCGACTCCGTAAAAAAGATTTGGTCAGGGAAGTTTTTGCTTGTAGCGTGTACCAGGAGTAGTGAAGATCTTAATTTCTACCTAATTCAGTAACTTACCTAATTGCTTCAGGTAAGGGATATTTTGATATAGAGTACGCCTAAGTTCAAGGTAACTTTCAATAGTTAGAATTTTACAACTCCGTAACACGATACTACTGTTAGAGATCATTTCTATTTAACAGGAGACAATCATTTCAGCAACTGAATGGATGACATCAGGTTCTATATCTCCCGATACTATCCTAGGGTACAAGATAAGTCCGAGCATGAAGGAATCATATTGGTAAAGATTAGTTTTCGAAGTGAAGTACAGAGGATATCACAGAATTAAAGTTCCTATAATATACCCTACGCACATGTTTCATATTTTTAGCGGTTAGCCGCATTCGCCGGTTCAAAGCTTGAATTTCATGAAGGTTCAGCAGAAAATCATTAATTAAAAGTGGCAGACTATATTACGCACGGGAAAGCTAGTCCTGGAGTCCCGACTACGGAGTGTTCACTACGATTAAGTGAAATTAATACCCTTTCTATTTTATGTTGAGACTATTGACATACAGAAGGTTATTGATTAGCGGTTCAATATGCCGTCTTTCGTAGAGTTTAGCATTTCCTGCGAAGTGACCCACCAGCAAGTCGCTCAGATCAAGTTCTGCAGTTCTTAAAGGCTTTTTAAGGACAACGTATAATGTACAAATTGACACCGGCTAGGCAACCGCAGTAAACTTTATATAATGAGCTTTGTGAAGATCTTTTTGAAAGGTAGACGCGTGGCAATAGTAGAGTTAGAAGAGATCGACTATTTCAATTTTCTTATTTCGAATAAATTAACTACGGGATTAGGGAATATCAACATGGCACACCATTAGTACTCCAAATTTTCCACTAGAACGTAATTTCATCAACAGTTTTCTATGCCAAACAAAAGCGAGAGCTTTCCATTCATTTCTTAAGCCTTGGGACGGGTAACACCGAGCATGTAACTTTTTCTCCCGGCTGAAGATCATAGATAAAGGTTCACACCGGCACGTGCCATACTGCACATTACTCATCGCATACAACCTAAATATAATACAGTTTAGACACCAAACCTTCAACAAACTGAAAACCAACAAGCTATTCTTTCTTATCGTGGCCACAAACTCCGTCTATCTACTCGCCACGTAATGATGGCGTCGAGAGGAAGACTTGTGAACTGTTGTCTGCTGGATTGCTTATTCTTTCAGGGTCAGGCTCTTGAAAGCCGCTTATTCTGAAGAGGCTTTGAAATGTTAAGCAGAAATAAATTTCAGCGACTTGAAGTTGATAGCAGCGTGCTCTTCAATGTTCAGTAAGACCTTTAATGTACAGTAAGACCTTCAATTTACAGTAAGACCTTCAATGTACAGTAAGACCTTCAATGTACAGTAAGACCTTCAATGTACAGTAAGACCTTCAATGTACAGTAAGACCTTCAATACACAATACGACCATGATTTAGAGCAAGTTCCTACTATTTGTACTTTAGAATTATGAGCAATACTCCAGTGTTCATCGTAGCTCTGCGCTCGAATTTTTCCACATGAACTGACACGGGCTTCCAGTTAACTTTGAAGTAAACAACAAATAACTTCAAGTGATGCAGTGGGTCATCACTGAACATCTGTGGTGGTGCAGTACAGGCAACTGTTTGCATCTCCTGCTGGTGTCGTTTTACTAACGGTAACGGATGATGCAAGTACGCTTCATCTCGGTGCATTCACTGAGTTCTTTAAGAATATTCTTACGGTGAAAATTAAAACTCAGGTATTTGTTATGGAATAATTATTTGAAACATGACAGTTTTTTGTCATACGACAATTTGTTGACGTGTGACAATTATTTGTCACATAACAATTTGTTGACATACGACAATTCGTTAGAAACGATTGTTCTTGTCAGTACCGATAAAGTCTAGGTATATGAGTACACACTCTAGTAAAGGTTCTAGCTACGCATTAAGGAGTTATTAAGAACTCCTTTTGAATTATTAAAAATGATAACATACTGTTTTCGAAGCCAAAGACGGAATAATTATGCTTTTTATGCTTAATACACACAACAAAGTGGTCAGTTTCAATGAATGTGGTTGAAGTAATTTCAGTTTCATTATTTTTTTTTCATTTTTGACGTTAATTTTCTTTTCGCGTATGCGCGACGACAAGACTGTTGTTTTTTCCACGAGAAAAAAACAAAAAATTATACTTATTCCCTTCAAAGATTTTAACCCTCGCTTCACGAGTCTTGGCTAACGAGCTCCAATAATGTCGGTATGAACAGGAGCTACACAGGTATTTTTCAAGCTGGAAAATAAAAGTTTGTCTTATATTGAACTAGGTCACACTGGTCGTGGTCTACTGCTATCTAATAATCAAAGAAACCCGTAACTCAACCACAAAGCTCTTCACAATTTGACACGAATACACCAAGTGTTGTTTTCTGTTCATGGTGCTAAAAAGAGCAATTAATTAGCATAGAGGCGTAAATACGAGGTCTATCTAAGACTTGACGTGGCGTCACGTAGCAGTCACGTGTTGAGGCATGTTTCAAGCGGTACAGGAAGACAATAAATGCCCAGGAATTGCAATACTTGAAATTTACAAGATGAAGTGCAAGATCAATTGACTATCGACGTGGGGAATGAGCTCACATTCTTGTTAATTTTTACTATTTTTGAGAATTGAGAGTAACGTAAAATTGATGAAAAGCAAACACTCAACGTCAAGAAGATTAACAAAAATAACAAAACATTGAGTTGACTGTAAACTATGTATCATTTGAACAAATATTCTCCTTGTCACTTCAAGTATTATGATGAATTTTCATAGCATGCAGATAAAAATACGGGGAAGGATTGGTTAATCTCCAACAAACGAGATCGCATCCACCAGCAAACTGAACTTAAGTATGACGAAATAAGAGATTAATCTCAAATGATGAAAGCAGAATATCACTTTTCATTTGAGGTTTAGGTAGACTCGCAACATTTTTTCAGTTTTTACGGCTGTTGATGAAGAGGCAATTAACTGAACTCCACAAGAGGAACACAGTCGCTTATTTGCTTGGCTGAATGCAAGGACGTAAGCGCTCTTTGATGACGTGTTCTCTGTTTGTTAGTGGGGAGTTCATTGTCAGTGCACACGCCAGCGAGCATCTCTCGTTGCGCCTCATGATGCAGCTCAGGCGTGATGAGTTTGCTGTTCTTATTAGCATGATGACTGTGAACTTATTATGTCTTTCTGGTGATCAGAAGTTGTTTTCTTCTTG
Source organism: Trinorchestia longiramus (assembly GCA_006783055.1). NCBI lineage: Eukaryota > Metazoa > Arthropoda > Malacostraca > Amphipoda > Talitridae > Trinorchestia > Trinorchestia longiramus. Next base: position 124,023 of record VCRD01001122.1, read on the forward strand.
CGCACCGACAATACGAGCTCAACAAGATGCAAATGAGAATAATTAAATTAAGATCTTTCTGTCTCGGGTTATTTTTTTATTTGTGGTAGGTTGCAGGGAAATAAGCGTGCGTGGTTGGAAATTTTTAATTATTCTTAATATTTTCCTTCAAATAAAATGAAAACAGAACTACATGTGTGCTCAGACTAGGAATTTTGGTTAAAACTCCAGCTTCTTTACTTGAAAGTTTTGCAAATAAACTAAACAAAATTATATCGAGAACCAACAAATTATTTTCCATTGATTAACAGTAGCAGCAGTTCTTTGAAATAACCCGCTATTAATCTCGTAATTGTTTAATCAATACTTTTTGCATTCAGTTATTGGAAAGAGAGAAAAATTCCAAGTGATTTACTGCATTCACATTCATGTTCGACCTAATAAAAGTGACGGAGTCAAGCGTTAGTTGTGTTGACAAATAGATTCTTAGAATCATTAATGCAAATAATATGATTTTTAATTTGTTCGTTTCTTTGCTTGTTACAATTTTACGTCAAAGTTGATTCACTAGAGTGACATTTTAAGCTACCATTGCAAGATTTACATATCGGTGTAGGTTTTGCGTGAGCACTGGTGTGTGATCTAGTTAAGCCAAAAGCAGTTTTCTGATGACATTACACCCTGTGTTGTGTTCGTCCGTGTGGATGGCGGGATAGCTGAGCACACCTTTTCCAGATCTAAGTTTTTGTGAACTGTGCCCTACGAAGAAGAAATCACAGAACCACTCATTGCAGGTGAATTCAAGTAAAAATGTTAGTTTTCAAGCTTTGATGACTGTAAGTCAAATGATTAATCATTTGATCAGAATAATTAGGCTACGACTGTCAACTGGGCTACGACTGTCAACTGTGACCTTAGTTTGTGATGACCAGAAGAACGAAGTACGCTGAAAGTAACGCCTTTCCACGGATGAAGAAAAGAGCATCACCATATGAGAACGTACTAAATGATGCGTGATGACTTCAATAACCCTATAAGGATAAGGATTTAAAATTTTTTTGACTGAACGAAACATTGCGTAAATTATCACTGGCATAATATGTAATCAACTAGTAGAACCACACGTGAAAATGGTCACGTATTTTTTACTGAATTTTTTCGTTTCACTTGCCAGTGGACGCAAGCTTTGCGAAGGAGTTTTCACATTGAAGGATGTGCCTTTCGCATCCACAATACAATGCTTATAACACACGTGTACCCTACCAAATTTACTTCTATCTAAATCTTTATGAACTTGACAGAAAGACGGACCAAGCCAGCAAGCGACAAACTGTGTGTTATTAAACTGCGCGATATTTTGATTTTAATAAACCATTCAGGAGATTGAACTAGTATGAATTATTTCTAATGTACTTCACAAATGACGTAGGGATAACTCAGCCTATACGGATGGAACTGAAGCAAATTCTGCACTGAAACTTCTGCATTAATTCCTTTCCAATCGAACACTTTCAGTTAAACACGTCAAGTTAATCTTTTTAACCGAAATTACCAATAATTTCAGTTGATTACCCGACATCGACCAGGATAGAGGCAATTGCGGTTCTTGCGAACACGGAGCCTAAGTAAATAGGATCATTACACGATCAGGACTACGTGTTGTGTCAGGTGACCGGCTGTCCACATTACCAGGGGATTTTTGGAGCCAAGAAGTTCATTAAAGATTATATTTTACATTCATTGGCAGTAGTTTTCAATTAAATTTGTGTACTTGTTGGTGATACTTCTTCTTCATTATTGTCTAATCTTGGAATAACTGTTTGAATAGACCTCGTATGTTAAAAGCCAGGAGATGAACGTGTTCAAAATACAAGCAACGGTCTTTGTTCATCCGCCAAGAAACAGATACATCAACCGCTTGTACCTTTTTACCGTGGAAACGCAGTGCAACTTTGGTCCCGGCGCTTCAGAAGAGACATCAACAGATGGGAAAAAAGATACGGAAACCTTGAAATTATTCCCAAACTCGGCAAGTTGAGCTAGGGGCGCCGCTGGCAAAGGCCCGTTAATTTCCCTAGAGCAACGTAGACAACGAGGCCATCTACTGGAGGCACTCAAGAAGCATCTACAAATGTCCAATGATCTTAAGCGGTGTTTTGATGAACATGAGGGCGTTCAAACCCCATACAATAAATGAAGACATTTTTACCCCAGACAATGATAAACTTTACATCAATTTCGTTACTCTTGATTGCTTCAGGGCATGTTAGTGAGAAGTAACGACACAACACTGCACAACGAACAGAATCACGAGACTTGATGTATGTTGCCGTTCATGCAAAATATACCCATTCACCAACATTGCGGAGTCAAACGCACTGACTTGACTGATTGTAGTATTATTCTCTGGCCTCACCCATGACAGTGTACGTACACGCATGTTTTAATTAATGAGACTTTATTATATGTGCTCGAGAAATGTGGTGTGTGCAAACGATATTGAAAGGGGTATGGTGAGTAATTATTCTGATGGTCATAACAGTAATGAAGTCAAAACTCATAGTAATGATGATGATGATGATGATGATGATGATGGTAGTAATAGTGATAATAAATATTAAAATAGTAATGGCAATAAAAAAATCTTTACAATTATCATACTAAGATTAACGGCAATAATATTCGTAGTGATGATCATATTTGGATCACTGTGCAGCGTTGCATCAACATCACGCACCATAGCACACAGAGTAATAACAGAGGAGGCTGTCCAGCTCTCACGCCTCCAGACTGACACTCACCACCAGCCACCAAGGATGGCTTGCACAGCACCACCCAGCGCTGCGTGCCAGCCTCTGCATTGCGTGAGTACAACATTGAGGTTGTGTCGTGATGAAAGACTGGCCGCATGCTGTGCTGGTCGCCATATAGAATTTATGTGTAAGTTTCAATTGGTTAAACTCGTTGTTTATGTAATGATACTCTTGAATTATAATTTGTTTGATGCTTGTGATGCTGATGGTGCTCATTGATGGTACTCATCGTACCTGTGAGGCTGATGGTACTGGTGGCACTTGTGGGGCTGATGGTACTGGTGGTCCTTGTGGGGCTGATGGTACTGGTGGTACTTGTGGGGCTGACGGTACTGGTGGTACTTGTGGGGCTGATGGTACTGTTGGTACTGGTGGTGCTTATGGTACTAATCATGCTGATAGTACTGCTGATTCTGAAGGTATTGATCATACTGATAGAACTAATGAATGAAAACATTAACAGTACTGACCGTACTGTTAATGTTGATGACAATGACAGTACACAAGATGCTAATGGTTCTTCTCGTAATCATTGTGAATCTTCTTGCACACTGTCATTGTAAATGTTAGCACTATTTTTGTGAAGTTTTTTGTAGCCATTGGAATTTGTCGGAAATTCCTCGGGCAAATATTGGGACTGTCATTACTGTTAATGTACACCAAATGAAGTTCTTTGCATCAACTAATGTGAGTCCGAAGCGGACTGTTGGTTGACACCAAAGTCTGTTGAATAATATACAAAAACAAAAAATTCTCACTCTGACTGATGAATTAATAAGGATTATGTCTAAACAATAGCAAAGCTTGGGTACTTTTCTTCATTCAGCCTTTCATCATCGATGCCTCGAAATTACACTCTCAGTACCTGTCATTTTCTACAATGCGGTTCTCCTCTACCATAGTTTTTGTTTTCCTACATGAATTCAGAGTCTTGTTGAACGAAGGAATTCAATGCTGTAACTTGCAATGTTTACACGGGTTGTAACATATGTGTATTTATCCGTTACGGTTGAAGTTTGAATGATGTACAATTGGTTGTATCCATGAATGTTTGAGCGCTGGGTGTGAGACGGAGACGGTACTATCTTCAATGCAAACTTCGATCAAGAATACATATTTTACTTCTATGCTGACATCCTAGCAAATTGCTTTTAAATTTTAGAGTAATTTTATCTTCTATATTAAGCTATATTGAACTACACAAAATAAAAATAAATATATCAAAATGAGGCTTTTCGTGAGAGAGCTAATAACAAAACTACTGGAGCAATGACAAACTGGAAACACAAGGTTTGATATTAAACATGCGTGTGTGTGTGTGAGTCAGGTTATAACATTAGTTCTGCTCATCTTTTAATTTGAGATTAAGGTCAATTGAGACACGTATGTACTTATATCTTTGTCTTGTATATAATCTTCTCTCTGTCAACAATCTTCACATCCCTTTCAGCCACTTTTATGAGGCTTCCTTTATAAAATCCTATGGTTTTTTGAGTCCAAGAAGAATTTCAGTATATTTTCAACTTGGTCTTCAAAATGTAGAGTTTTTCGCTGGGTCTACACTGCTGGAAAGAGGAAAATCAGATACTGCCTTATCCAGAGAGCAAGGCTGATGAGGCAGTATTTCTCAATGAAATCAAAAGCTTAAATCTAGCACAAGAAGTCTCCGGTTTAAAGCATTACGACTTACGAGCAACTCGCCCTTACGAACGAGCGCCCATATATCTTATAAATTCATGCTCCGTTCGTAGTTTGCAAACTGAGCATAGTACTAATTGTTTTACTTACGCGGGTGAATACGTGGTAACACGGTGCATAAACGAGGAAGGTACTCACTCAGTACGCCATATTGGATTGTAGCTTTCGTTATCTCCCCTCTCCAGCCTCTCCAGCTGAAGGTTGTTCCGAATGAGCTTGTCTCTCCAGTTACCAGTTAGAACACTGTATTTAGTTTGTCTTATATTTATATAAATGTTCTTATCATTAGTTATTATAATTTACGTATGTAAGTGCATATTTCTTTAACGTATAGGCCTAAATTCCGACTTTTGCACCAAACCGGCTTACGAACGTTCGTAAAAACTGAACTGGTCCGTAACCTGAGGACTCCGTGTACAGAGTTACTTCTGTTGCATGTGGATACGCATCGTCTTGATTAACTAAAACCCATTGGCGATTGGTTGAAGTTGAACGTTTTACTGTTACAGTTCTGTGAGAGAGTTTGCAGTTGCTGCAGTAGCCTCGGATATTGCTCCATCTGATTTTCATCGTTCCCGTAGAGACAATGATCTCAAATAAAAACTATTTCTACAGACATAGATGCTTTTACATAAGCTGGTCACGTGAATATATATGAGCTCACCGACATGTACTATGATGCGAGGTTCATAGTTAGTTTACAGTGAATTTATGCGTTAGAGATGCTGATGAGTTAACGGTGATGTGCAAAGTGAACCACTGTCGAATACGATGAAAAATTCCCTTGAGTGATGTTGCCACGGCGTACTGGGAAATTTGCCTAATTTGGCCTACAATTATCCCCTATTTACGTAGAATAGGGAACCAGTGTTGATGTGTTCAAATGTAGCCAGTCTTCTAGAGCTCGATACTAATGATATTACACTTTATTTACTCTTAGTGACTTTACTTGCAGGTCACGATTCTAATTGACTCACCTGCAGTATTTTCCCACGTTTTTTGAGGAAATGAATTAGCAAACGTATGATCATTTCAAAAACGTGAGGCAAGCGTTTGGGGAAGAGCTTTGAGTAATCCATGCCCCGATTGTTACCAAAACTGCTCACCCAGAGGAGGAAAACTGAAAATCCTCTTTTTTGTCAGCTAAGATTTTTACTTTCAAATGCATGGATGCAATTCTATTTATCATTGCTTTTCATTTGTCGTTCATCATTTGCACTTTTGGGGTAAAATACATGCAATTTATATTATATAGCAATGTTATTATGACAAAAAAGTTTCAAAAACTCTCCAGTCGTCACTGAAAGAACATTCGGAATTGTGAAGAGTTTTCGTCTGGGATTGAGACGCACCACAAAAGGAGAAAAAAGTCCGCAGATTTTCACATGCTCGCCAAAAGATGATTTTGTAAGCGGGGTAGGAGGCGGCATCTGGTGGCAGGCTCCTCGCTCTTCCTCATAACAGCCAAACTTTTGAGTTCCGCGTTTTTGTTCACATGCACCAAACTCCAGTCCGCCCCTAGCGAAATCAGTGACCAAGTCTGTCGAATTGTCCAAACGCTGAATTGAAAACCAGAACTTTACGGGCCTTGCTTCGCAGAAATGGCTGTTTTTTTGTAGTTTTGAAGCTGAAGCACTCGTGGCTGTAATGTTTACTTGCAATGTGTAACGCGGAGCTTAACGTGCTTCTTCTGAAGAAATGATGCAGTAACTTTTCTTGCGATCGTTTAGGCAGTGAGATTAACATTGCGGTACGATAAAGCTAGAGCTGTTGGGCTGCATACGAGGTTTGTTTCAAAATTTCTTCTGTTTAGTTTTCCTACATTATAATGTTAAACGGCTATGCATAAAAGTAATAAAATTATTTCTTACGTTATTTCAAAATATGTTAATCATATAGATGGTGAAAATATACTGTATCGTTAATAATATGTATTGTGCGGTATTGTACTGTGGAATACTGTACTGTGGGATACTGTACTGTGGGATACTGTACTGTGGGGGACTGTACTGTGGGGTACTGTACTGTGGGATACTTTACCGTGGGATACATCGGAATAAATTTGGTTAGTTTCAGTTCATTTTCTGGATTCATTTTTATTCCGAGAGAACGTCTGTCAGGTCTCGCACACGCTAACCTCCTGAGTAATGTCATTATTATTTTGTTGTTGTTATGAAGCCAGGATTATCACCTTATTTTTCTATACCAAACAGTGTTTTTGTTTTACTCATGACCTGAATTTCAAATCTGTTCACATACGTTGCCTGCCTTACCAAGCAAGCCTGACAAAGTGAATGAGCTGAAATTATCAAGTTTCGAGCGAGTGAAGCCATTCATTCAGTTATATGTTCTCTCTTTAGAGTTTCATTGCTGCCTCGATTCTGAAATACAAAGAAAAAACTCATGTATGTCATGTTATACATAAAAAAATTATATAAAAAATAATGGAAACTGAGAACTCGAGGTTTGCGCTGGAAGAATCCATCTCTGCGAGCCGTGTCTCATTCGAATACCTCACAGTTCTTTGAATTAATTTTTCTTACGGTGAACTAAGTGTGGTGCGAAAACGGAGTTGAGGATAATACTGAATTTTTAACATTTAGTGCTCCAAAATTATTAAAGACAGTTCGTTCAACAAAATTTCAGAGTTCATTTGAAACAAAGTGTTTGTGCGTTTGATATGCATTATGCATATCTAATGGAGATTAGATGTGCCTAATACTCTTACACATCAATAAAGCCTAGCGTTATTTAAAGAAGTGCAACCAAAATGAAACGAATGGTAACATTACTTTTGACATGTTGAATCAGCAAGGTATGTATACAGATCTTGGTCTAGACGGCAAGATTTTTCCTTGTTTGATTATCATTATGGACTGAGTTTCAGTGCTCACAACATTGTTCAAATGTGAAAATCTGGCACGTCTTGAAAAACAAGCTGGAAAAGCTTCTGTGTTGATTATTTACACTAACTACAGCAGAAATTTACGAAAGAAAGAAGCGTGACTGCAACACATCTGATATTTCAAGAAATGGAGTGCGCAATTAACGCGCCTTAATGCTAGAGCGAGCCAGTTTCCGGTTTGATTGTAGGGCGCGCGGCGCCACCGTGCCGTGCGCTTCCTCATCACTTTCAGAGAAGGAACTTTCATGCCCGATCTGTCCTGAGGGAACTCTCGCTTCCTTGCTTTCCTTTTCGCTCCTGTTCTCAGTTTTTGCTTTGATTGAGCGATGCAGTTTGCCTGGCAGGCTTGCCTGGTTTACTTGTGATGGCAGACTTTCTCATTGTTCTCTGGGCTGTCCGTGCCTCTCGCTGCCTCAATTCCTTCTCAGGGACACCTTCTTATGACACGCATTTCATGACACTCACCTCATAACACTCATGTACCACATGACACGCACCTCATGGCACGCACCTTATGACACGTACCTCATAACACTCACGTACCACATGACACGCACCTCATGACACGCACCTCATGACATTCTCGTCCCTCATGGCACTCATGTACCTCATGACATTCACATACCTCATGACACGCACCTCATGGCACGCATGCCCCTCATGACACTCACGCACCTCATGAAACTCACGTACCTCATGACATTCACATACCTCATAACACGCACCTCATGGCACGCATGCCCCTCATGACACTCACGCATCTCATGACACTCACCTCATGACACTCACTCAAGTCATCATAAACTGAGAGCTACGATTACACTATTTCCCACCTTTTTTATCATTTGCCAAATTTTTGAAGTCTTAAAAACATGAATGATTAAATGTTTTAATCTTTTATTTCGCTCTGAAATGTTCAGTTGTAGTACTATTTTATTGAAGTGGCGAGAACACACGGGGGACGATGAAAGTCAAATTCACAATAATGTAGTGAATAAAATATTTCTCACGGGATTTTTGCCGCCATGGTGCGAAATGAGAATCTGGCTACTCATTTTATTACTCTTTATGTAACCAAAAATAAATGACAACTGCAAGACGTAAAATCTACACAGTACCACATAATATTATATCATTATATCCGACCAATAATAACAAAGAAAGGCCGAAACACGTTATGTGAATATCGGAGAAAAATTATTTTACTGATCAGAGGTTAACAATAAATGAAGATGTAAAGTTGCAGGAGCAGACGCAGAATAAAATGATATAAATTGCTGCCTCTGTTTGTTAATTCATCCCATGACTCGTTAAGAGAAAAATTCTCCACTTATATCAGTTTTTAAATAAAATGTATAGTTCTTTGCGCAATATGTAGGGATAAAATTTACAGCCCTGAAGTTCTTTAATTAAGGGAAGGGATTCAGAATCTTACCTAACCGATATTTAAGGAGAAAATGGATAATAAGGTTACGAAATTTGGTTTTGATAATTTTATAATTGAAAAAACCTGCAGTGAATAATGAAAGAAATTTAATACATGAACAATCTTGACATAAACTGAGACCGATCAGGAAGGGACAAAAATTAATGAAACTGTATTTAACCCGCCACAATCACGCACGACTAAACTTATAACTAACTTATGATATATTTATGTGTCGATGCGTCAATGCTGAATTTATGCAACTAAATCCTTACATTTCTGTACTCTATCTTCTTCTCCTATCTGCCTGTACTGAACTGACGAGGGTATGAGGCACCGCCGAGGAGGTCAGGCATGACAGAGAAGAAAACACTCTTCCTTATTTTAAGAAAAACAAATATTTCAAATCTAAATTGTCCATGTTTCCAAAATTATCCTTCATGCAGCGCTCTTTAGTCTCTCACCGATTGCGGGCAAAAGGATAGCACAATAAAAGTTCTAAACAGAGGCGACTCACTACAGGTACCAAAACAAAATATTCGCATGAAAGATTCGGATCCATGTAATGATACGATCTTATCGTGCCATATCATACTGCTACAAACAATGCTCGTCCTTGTTGAAGCAATATTCTCTCAGCTGTGAAGGCAGATTCTGGCATGAAGAAGTGTTGCTCAGTACCTCAAACAAAGCTTCTAATCATGCCTGCAGTCACTCAAGGGAAAGGGAAACAAAGACCATGATCATAATTTAGAAAAGTTGGAACTCATATATGGAGTAACAAGTTTTTCATAATTTTATAAAGAAAGATGAGCAATTTCAAAACATTCAAATGAATGTGTGCCGCGATGTCTGTGTAGTTTTCTTATTCTTTGTTGATATTATAGCTGAAGAACATTTTACTTTTCATTTTGAAGTTCCGTCCATGAAGAAAATCGTCGCTCTACTCCCTCCTCAGCTGCTCATCATATCGTGGTTTGCAATACAGGGTGTTTCAGAATTAAGGCAACAAAATTTTTTGGTAGGTGTATGAAAATTCAAATGCGCCATTTTTATTTTAAGGGTTGAAACTAAAAGGTGAAAAATAAGCAAACGATACAGTGTTGCATTTATTCGATGTAACCACCCTTATTACGAACTACAACTTTAAGTCTATTTGCAAATGCATCGCAAGCGGCACGTATCTGTTCTTGTGGAATTGCTTCTCATTCCCTTTGCAGTTTTTCTTTGAGGGATTCGAAAGAAGTGTGACGGGTAGCTAAAATCTTTGTCTCCAAAATGGAACAGATAGAAAAGTCCAAGGGGTTGAAATCTGGCTCCTTGTTGTCCATACATCTTCGCTGATGAAAAATGGAATGTTCTTCTGAATCCAGGTTTGGGTTACATTGGAGCCATGTGATGGTGCTGAATCCTGTTGGAAACTCCATGGTGAACCCAGAAAATTTTCTATAGCCCATGGTAGCAACTTTGATTCCAAAATGACAGAAATGTACCGTTCTGAGTTCAGTTTGACCCCACAAGGCACAAAACCAAGCAGAGATTTCCCTGTGGCTATCACAGCTGCACAAACCATGACAGACTGTGCATTTTGACGTATCGTAACAATCCTTCCCTCGACTGAACTTGAGGAACTCCAAACTCAGTCGTTCTGATGGTTCACAACTTGCTGAATATCAAATTTTTTCTTATTTGTGAACACCAAGTTTGAGAGCGTGCCTTGAGCTATATCATTAAGGATGTGACGACTTCTTTCAGCCCTCGTTCTTGCATGATGTTTAGTAAGCTCATGACGTCTCATAATTTTATAAGGTTTCTTTCCCAGATCCTCCTTCAACACTCGATACATTGAAGTTTTGCAAACACTGGCTTCTGCAGCCAATTCTCGATGTGATCGACGTGGGTTTCGACGCAACTTCTCCCGCGTGTTTTTAATAAGTTTTTTGGTCTGAACACTTCGTTTTCGGCCTCGTCCTGGTATATCAGAGGTTGTATCAGTCTCCTTAAACTTTTTTCAATTTTCCAAATAGTTAAACGCTTCATTTTTAACTTTTTTACAATTGGTACGTTACTCTTACCTTCTTTGTGGAGCTTGACAACGATATTTCGATCCACAGCCATTATATAAAGTATGAATTTAAAATTTAGACACTTGCAGCCACCGTGGTCGAGTGGTCTACGGCCCGTGTTTTGTATCGGGTCTCTGCTTCATGTAGAAAGACCGCGGATTCGAACCCGGCCATGGACACGAGTTGTTTCTCGTACGCCGCGCCGTGCACTCAACCCGCTAAGCACTCAACTCCCCGCCCATGAAGACGCCCATCAACCTCCTGGGATCGTCGCACAGAGCTCACCATCATCCTTACTCTTAGAATGTTAACCTTAAGAATTTAAAAAACCAATGTACTAATGTCTATGTACTGTGTACTCGATTGGAAATAAAGATTGTTTTTTTTTGTAATAGCAAGATTATTTTACTACCTTCGAAAAAATACATGATCTAAATAACCAAACAGTGATTTTAAGTGATTCATTTAATATGCAAAACTGGTTACCTTAATTCTTAAACACCCTATATACCAGCGGGACTCAACAGTTCTCTCTGTTCTCTGTAGCTTGCAAGAGGGTTAGACTTTACAGTCATCTCTGTTCTTTGCAACCTGTAATTAACGTACATTCGAATTTCTACAGTTTGCTGTGTTCTCCGTAAAAAAATATTACGTACAAAAACGTCGTGTACATTCAATTTGATTCCATTGCAAATTGTATTAATAAATGCATTAGCTATACATGTAAATACTTCAATTTACCATTAGAGCGTTGACTGTTTAGTGTAAAAAAGGAAGTTCAAAATTTCTGCAATTTTCTTTACTTCAGTTTATAGTATGTACGTAGGAACGAGTTTAGAGTTCAATTTTATATAGTTTGTTTCCTTTTTGATGCACTTTGTTCAACGGGACACAAGTTTGCGTAATCCTTGTGAGAAAGAAAGTTTTCGCTTGGTCGCTCTGCCGTCACTCTCGCTTAGGATCTATGAGCGGTCCAAAGAGACAGTAGTCGGAAGGTGTGCCCTCAGGGCCGTACGCACGATGATCCCGAGTTCCAACCCTCTGTCTACTGACGGTAACTCTCGTGACCTCTACCAACCTTTGTGTACACATAAAGCAACATTAATTTTTCGTGCTGTAAGTACGACGAAGGCGGGAGTTATCGCCGCTGGGTTCACATCAAACAAAGATAATATTACTTGGTGTGAATACAACGATTATCCTTGTGTTTTTATTACTCACGTTCTAGCCCACCTAATTGTTACGCTTCATAGTTCTTTATAAGAATTACTTTCAGTAAAATAAAGGTTAGAACACATTTAATTAATATTTTCAGACGGTATACCAGCCTACATGTACGTAAACTGTCTTTCAAAGCCACAACATTTTTTTGACAATTGGTTTCGGCATTTAGAATGAAATGCTTTGTATTTCAGTATGAGAACGTCCGAACTGAAGAATCGAAACGTGGCTGTTTGTTCCTTCTCGCTTCACATTACAAGAAGAGACGCCACATATGTCCGATAGCAGCCGCAAGAAAACTAATGCCATGAAGGTAATGCTTCGATCATGCAATCAAGATGATCAAATTACAAGTACAATAAGCACACAATATCAGAAGACTAACGTGGATGTAGGATAGGGTAAAAGTATGAATAATTTCCCCTGATCGAAATGCAATCGCTTTAAAATGGTTATTACTAGGGCTACTTCCATGGCTACGTTGTATACATACTGGGCTTCAATTATTCATGTGATATATTCTTGCGAGGATTTTCTTCTATTGTTAATAATTTGTTGAATACTACTCAGTTTTGTTGGTCACACGAATATCATATTTTTAACCGTGGGAAAACAGGCCACGGAACAAAGGAAGTGATCGCTTGAATTACCGCAGAAGATAAGCTTCTTAGTAAAATTGGAACACTTTGAGGGTGCTCGATGATAATGAAACCTACCTGCTTTCTTATACTTGACGAGTTACAGGGGCTGGCAAGAAAACAAGCCCATAGTAAAGATGAGTTGAAATATTATTCAACATAATTTTGGGTTAGGTTTGTTTGGTAGAGAAAGTATAAGCTCTTTATGATTTTATTTCCAAGAGTTTTACCCAATAATTCATTTTATGGTCTTCGTCAAAGCTGTATTGGAAGCACTGAACCCGTACAACCATATTCTGACAACTTAGTTGGCTTATAATCACTAGGAAGGAAGGATGGATAAAATCTAGCATATTTGGTGGACGATCACTCGATCTCCGTGAGATATTGATTTCTGAAGAATCTTGAAGAGTTTCAGGAGAGTGGTTCTGTTGCGAGCCAAACTGCTTGAACCAATTGCCTTTGATCTTTTTTGATTGCAGCTCACTTGCCTCCTGTGATATAGGTAGCAAATGGAGCAAAAGTCCCAGCCTTCCATCAAGTTGTGGCTTCCAGCGACTTCTAACGTTTTAAATTATGAGAAGAAATAACTTAATGACTATTTTTTATTATGTATAGACTAGAAGGTTCCGCATGTCTGCAATAGCTCGGGGACATGAATGTGTTAAGCTCAATACGAGTCTGGTAACAGGTTAGTGCAGCATTTCTCAACCAGGAGCCTTTGACCCGGGACCTAAGAGCGGACGCCGAGCGAAAGCCGAAAAACTGCGCATAACAAACTTATTGGAGCTCAGGGAACCACGGGTGTTGAGCGACTCGGGGGGTGGGTCATAGACCATTAAAGAAACGCTAGGTTAGCATCATTCAACAGACACTAACGCAGCATGCATTTATCGTATTATTATTCATTTGGTTGTGTTGACATAAAATCATCACATCTACGCTTTGATCATGTCTAGAAGGCTGACAACGGAAATCTCAAATGTAGTCTTAACGGACAAGGACTTAACTTGACTAAGCATTGGTCTGTAGATTTAGATTGAGAGTACTTGTTTATTCATAAAAATACGAAAACTTGGGCTACCTGTGACCCCATGGAATTGGCTAATTTCATAATTTAGACCTTTCTATTACGTGACCTTAGCATTTCATATCAGCGCGAAGGATCATTTTGATGTAATTCTAGACGTAAGCACGATGTGAATATATGATCTAAGCGAAAGAATGAATCTGCTGTGACGGAGTTACCCAAATATTAGGGGTACCGGAAAGTCCTGTCTTCTTTTCTTTCCTTTTTTTCTTTAACTTTGAGTTATTGGAGCAAGGAAAAACTGTGACTGCAGACCTTTACTTTCAACAACACGAACGTTTATATGCATCGTTGCGTAAGAAATGTTCTGCTCTAGTGAACAGGAAAGGAGTCATTTTGTAACACGAGAACACTAAACCCCATTCTGCCAACCAAACTGAAGAAAAATAAAGTTCTTAGGTTGGGAAGTTCTTCCTCACCCATCATACTCGACAGACCTTGCTCCATGAGATTTTCATTTATTTCATTCCTTAGAACATTTCGTCAGCGGAAAAAGATTCACAAATGTTCACGAGGTTAAAGCGGAGTTTAATTCCTTTATATCTTACAGAGATGTTAATTTTTTCGAAAGGGAGGTTAAAAAGCTCTGAAATAGATGGAAAAAGGTTATAGTCAATGATAGTGACTATTTTATTGAGTAATAAAGATTTCCCAATAATATTTCTTTCAATTATTATTCTTAACAAAAATCAGGACAGTACTTTCCGTTACCCCTAATATTTGGGCTGCGTGGAACCCTGGTAAAGAACGAGTGAAGCGTCGATAATTTGTACTTTGATATGGAGAAATCATCGTACTTGATGTTTGATGCAATGCAGGAAATTTTTGGCTATGAAACCTAAAAATGATTTTTAACTCGAGAGCAGCCTCTGCTTCAGAAACTGATGATGTAATGTGTTCAGTGGGTACAGCCCAGTGTAGCTGAGACATTAACTAGAAACTTTCCTAAATAAATTAGAAAGTGACTAACGAGAGCCTTACTCAACAGGGTTTGATGGGTAAATAACCCTTTTTCTTTGGAACAAACGTTATGTGGCCAGGTTTTCACTCTGCAACCGGTAAAAATTAAATCAGGTCATCAGTTAATATCTGCACAGTCGGCATGTGAAGTCATGACATGAGCAGTAGAGTTAAGTTTCCAGATCTATAGAAAAGGCAAGCAGTAATGGTGTCAATTCACGCTGGACGCTATAATTCCGATATTGCAAAAGGATCTTAATGCAGACGACAGCTTTAAGAGGAAGATTCGACGCGAGTTAGTTGCTTCCAAAAACAACTTTGAATCAACATTTGCCAGGCAGGGTCATTCAAGGAGGTCTGACAGCACGAGGGATAGAATAGAATAGAATAGAATAGAATAAGGCAATAGGAACGAGCCGTTTGGCCCATTCTTGGTTCAATACCGAAGTCCCATGCC